>JAJLSW010000019.1:0-155000 GCA_030567875.1 Wenyingozyma nitratophila
GCCCTGTTATTTCCAAGATGTCATCATACAGTGCAACCAATGCCAACAGTGCAAGTGGCAAATCAGGCTCTGCTAGAGGTTCCCCAAGTGGTGTCTCTGTTGGATCCTATGCTGCATCTTCCGTAGGTGCACAAGGTTCATCAGCCGTTCCATCTGGCTCCCAAGGTTCATCAACTGTCCCATCTGGATCTCAAGGTTCTTCATCCGTTCCATCTGGATCTCAATGGTCATCAGCAGTTCCATCTGGTTCTCAAGGTTCATCACCCGTTCCATCTGGCTCCCAAGGTTCATCAACTGTTCTATCTGGTTCTGAAGGTTCATCAGCAGTTCCATCTGGCTCCCAAGGTTCATCTACCATTTCCTTTAGATCTCAAGGTTCCTCAACTGTTCCATCTGGTTCTGCAGGTTCATCAACTGTTCCATCTGGATCTCAAGGTTCATCAACTGTTCCATCTGGTTCTGCAGGTTCATCATCCTTTCCATCTGGTTCTGCAGGTTCATCAGCAGTTCCATCTGGATCTCAAGGTTCATCAACTGTTCCATCTGGTTCTGCAGGTTCATCAACCGTTCCATCTAGCTCTCAAGGTTTTTCACCTCATCCATCTGGATCTCAAGGCTCATCGACCGTTCCATCCGGCTCCCAAGGTTCATTAACTGTTCCATCTGGTTCTGCAGGTTCATCAACTGTTCCATCTGGATCTCAAGGTTCATCAACTGTTCCATCTGGTTCTGCAGGTTCATCCTCCTTTCCATCTGGTCCCGCGGGTTCATCTACCGTCTCCTTTAGATCTCAAGGTTCATCAACTGTTCCATCTAGATCATCTGTAGGCCCTGTTATTTCCAAGATGTCATCATACAGTGCAACCAATGCCAACAGTGCAAGTGGCAAATCAGGCTCTGCTAGAGGTTCTCCAAGTGGTGTCTCTGTTGGATCCTATGCAGCATCATCCGTAGGTGCACAAGGTTCATCAGCAGTTCCATCTGGCTCCCAAGGTTCATCAACTGTCCCATCTGGATCTCAAGGTTCATCAACTGTCCCATCTGGTTCTCCAGGTTCATCATCCGTTCCATCTGGTTCTGCAGGTTCATCAGCAGTTCCATCTGGTTCTGCAGGTTCATCAACTGTTCTATCTGGTTCTGCAGGTTCATCATCCGTTCCATCTGGCTCCCAAGGTTCATCAACTGTTCCATCTGGTTCTCCAGGTTCATCAGCCGTTCCATCTGGCTCTGCAGGCTCATCATCCGTTCCATCTGGCTCCGAAGGTTCATCAGCTGTTCCATCTGGATCTCAAGGTTCATCAACTGTTCCATCTGGATCTCAATGGTCATCAGCAGTTCCATCTGGTTCTCTAGGTTCATCAGCCGTTCCATCTGGCTCCCAAGGTTCCTCAACTGTTCCATCTGGTTCTGCAGGTTCATCAACTGTTCCATCTGGATCTGAAGGTTCATCATCCTTTCCATCTAGATCTCAAGCTTCATCATCCGTTCCATCTGGTTCTCAAGGTTCATCACCAGTTCCATCTGGCTCCCAAGGTTCATCATCCGTTCCATCTGGTTCTGCAGGTTCATCAACTGTTCAATCTGGTTCTGCAGGTTCATTAACTGTTCCATCTGGTTCTCCAGGTTTATCAGCAGCTGTATCTGGCTCTCAAGGTTTATCAGCGGTTCCATCGGGTTCTCAATGGTTGCCAGTCATTCCATCTGGATCTAAGATGTTATCGGCACCTCCGTCTGGATCAAATTCATATGTTATTGTTCCCTCGTCGTCGGCCCTAGTTCCGTCGGTTTCACTGGGCTCGCAAATACCTACCACAGGTTCTTTTAGTTCCTTATTTGCTTCGGTCGTGGCATCTAGCTATTCTTATCGATCATCAGGTGGTTCGGACAGTTTGGTGTATGTTTCACTCACAGTATCTGAATCATATATGGTTGTTTCTACTGTATCGTCTATTTATTCTCAAGGAACTTACGGTATATCGGAAGCTTCAGATGCGCTATCGTCTAGTTTTGTATCTGTTCCGTCCGTCTCTTATTTGTCATCAAGGAACAGATATTCCAGTAAAGCAACTGGAGATGCTGGTTTTGATTCTTCTTCTACAATAGACTCTTGTGTCAGATCGAAAGGTGCCTCTTCGATTCATGCATCTATTTCTCAAACATCGGAGTATAACGGAAGCAGTGATGACACGGATACTCATGGTTTGTCTTCAATATATACACCGGAATTTTCTTCCTCCCCTTCATCTATGTTGTCGTATGTTTCTGCAAATGTGGCAGGAAGTTCTTATCGAAGTCCTTCAGTTCTTACTACTCCTACTTCATCGGCATCCGCTTCTCAAACTGTCAGTTACATCAGCAGCACTGGAATTACAGTCTCTACTTTACTTGTGGGATCAGTTACTATTGGTGGCTCATCTAGCAGTGGTTTACAATCTACATCGGGTATTTCTGTGTTGATGCCGCTGTCATCGGATGTTTCTTCCTTGGGAGGAACAAGTTCACTGAATTTTATTTCGCAGATCAGTCTTTTTACTGGTGTCGAAGCCCCTCCATCCAGTAGCAGGAGTTCAATGTTTTCAGATACAGCCACTCGAGCAGCAGATGGATACTCAAGTACTACATCCGCGATTTCAGAGAGCATTGCTGTCGGAGCAAAACATGTTCCTTCGAGTACAAGTATTCATTTGATATCATCACAACTATCTTCCGCAGATGCTTTCAGTTCTACAACCTCACTTTCGCCATCGTCTTATCATAACTCACCGGCTCCAATGCCAGTATACAGTAGTGGTGCTCCAGTTTCGTTCCATACGGTATCTGGTGTATCAAGACCTTCGTCAGCTGTAAGAGGCCCAACGTCTATCCCTTCAAGTACTGGATTCGATTTGGTTCTAGAGACAGAACCCGAATTCCATGTTACAGTTCCGGGATCATTCGGTCCTTTCGAGTGTTACAATGGTTATCATAATTTTGATTTTGATGAATCTAATGTTATCATCGATATATCTTCCGGCACTGATCCATCCGAAGTCTATGCTTTATCATTAAACGCAGACGACTTCTCGGTATCATTTGACGATCTTATTTACGATGAAGTGGATGTTGAGATCACTATCGACGCTCCTACTGAGGCTGGTACATATACACTTACCGTATATATTGCCCAACAAGCTACTTCAAGCGCCAACCTCGTTAAGAGAGACGCTGTTTCAACATATACACTTGTTGCTACCAAAACAGTGACATCCACTGCATCCTCATCTGGCGATTCATTTAAACAAAGTAGTAGTGCTTCCGCAACAGATTCTGCTGCCTTGGCATCATCCTCACTTCTTTCCCTGTCAACACCACCAATCACCGAAAAGAGTTCTGAAATTGTCTCGACAACATCTTCTTCATCCTCTGCCCTATTGGTGACCCCTGCAATCTTATCATCGACATCAACCTCACTCTCGACACCATCGAGCTCTAGCATCGAAAAATCACAAGCAGACTCGTCAACTTTGTCGTATTCACTATCATCATCTTCATCATCGTCATCATCATCGTCACCGTCGTCATCGTTTACCTCAGATGCACAAGTCTCAAGCGAAACAGTTCAAGTTATTTCTACCTCTGCTTCACTTACTGTAGTGTCAGTATCAAGCTCCATCAGCATTTCTACTTTGACCACACTGGATCAGTCATCGGTTGTAACGTCGAGTTTCACGGATACAAAGGAGATCTCAACAACCGATTTACCAATTGGCTCTTCTGTTGTTTCAACTACCATATATAGCTCGTCTACCCTTAGTTCCGATCCAACTTCATCCCAGACTTTGCCATCTTCCTCCACGACAATAGATACTACGATATTTAAGGAGAGCTCAGCAAAAGAAACTTCAACAGATGCAAAAGCTACTTCAGATGACACAAGCTCGTCAGTTACAATTTTCAATAAAATACCCACGGGCAGCATAGCTACTACCTCGTCTCAAGCTGATGGTCATCCCGATACAGATAAATTGTCCAATGCTATTGGAGCCACTTCAACGAGTGATGAGATCATACCATCACCAGCTGCAGATTTATCTGAAAGCATCACGGGAACTGCTCTAGTTGCCTTGGAAACGACTGGCTCGATCGATCACACTACGACTCCTCCAAATTCTGACTTTACTCAGACCACACCAGCAGGAGGTCATGTAGGTTCTACTTCAAGAACTACTTTGAATAATGTTTCTGCAACATTATCCCCTACTACTTCCACAAGTAGAGATGCTATCTCCAGTGCTGATAATAATGAACCAGCAGTTGCTGCTATTTCACATTCTACATCTTACTACTACTCGGCAGTCCACGAGACTCAAAGATACACGTATCTTCAAAATAACAGCACGGTAACAACTACCGTTGTATCTACGAATTTTAGTTTCACTTCCAGGGTTATTGATATAAGTTATCAATCTACCTCTAGTCAATCGACTGATAACAGTGGAGTTCAGTCTACAGTTCCTTTAGAAGGCTTCGCCTCTTCACTCTCCATACCAAAGTTTACAATTTTCATATCATTGTTGTCTATTGTATTCATTTTACTTATTTAGTCGCCGTTTTTTGTTTACCTGTGCTTTTGCTTTATTTTTTCTTTTATATGCGTTTTTTCATCACACTTATAGAATCTTTCTTCATTTACATGCATCTCAGACTGCGTTTTCTCTGTTTTTGCATTACTCTTAGATTTTTCAATTCTTTTTTTTATCATATTTTCTCTGCTGTTCCTTTAATTTTGGGGACACAAAATCACTATCAATACATATTACTATTATCATTATTATTATTATTATCTAGTTGCCAGAAATTGTAAATTAATCAAATAACAAATACAGAAAGCTTCATGGCTTCAATCTAATTGATAGTTGGATAGGTAAATTATTTAGATAAGATAAGTATCTTATGCAGAGAAAGGAAAAACTAAATTTCCTAAGTTTATTTTGGGCTAGATACCTTTATGCCTATTGGTATTTATTACTGGCATTTACCGATTAAATTACAATTGGAGTTTACATGTGTAGTCAGCTATAGATCATTTTGTCTTGAAATGATACTTTCTTTGAGAGATAAACAAAGTAACCATAGCGCAACTTGACTTTTACCATATACTTTTACTGCTTTTCTAAATACAAGGCTAAATAACCCCAAAGCTACCGTGTAGTAAAGGGAATGTTCTGGTTTTACGGGATACAGTGCTGTGTTATTCAATAAAGAATTCAGTCACCACATTCTTGAAACCAATATTTATCTGTCCAGAACGATTCAACAATTAATTCAGATTAGAAATTATCAAGAGCTATGGCCAAGAAACTAACCCCTAAATAAATAGGCGGCTAGTCCCACCCTACAAGTAGAGTAATGCCATATCTTCCGATAACTCACTTTGGTCTCATCAATTGCCAAATTTCCGGAGGATCACTTTCGATAAAGAAAGGAAAAGACTTGGTATAAAAGATATGGAAGGTATACAATTTGGAAAATTTTTTTTATATTGCAAACGAAAAGGCGAGAAGAGAGACGTAAAAGCCGGGTGACCTTTTTCGGAGTCTGTGTTGGGCTTGGATATGGTTTTAGTGGAGTAACCAGAGAGATAGTCTTACGGGGAGTGGAGAGTTCATTAGAAAAAAAGTGCTATATAGAGAATACCAATATGTAAATTACCTAGAATAATAAGCATATGGACTGCAATAATACTGCAACAGCCAAAAATGCCTTTGCAGCCCACCAATAGTGTTGAATAACAAAAGGACAAAGCGAGAAATCAAACTCCCAAGTCTTGGATGCCTTGTCGAAATGCCCAGTAAATATACCTGTATTACCACCGAAATCACCCATTATCGCTCTGACTGTAATCTCATGGACATGTCTTGCTGTGCTGATCTCTTTACTTGCTTCCCAATGGCCAGTATTTGGATCCATGTTGTAGAAATTCTCACAGCCTTCATGATCATGTCCAGTTAAGATAGCACCTGGCTTATCATTTTGGAATATGGCTTTCATAACCCTTTGGGATGTATTTTCTAGCAAATGGTTTGTAGATTTCAATAAACCTATTCTATAGTCTGCTCCCAAACAAGTTTCCTTCGTATAATATTCAATTTTTGGACCATCTACACATAATCCGGCTTTCTTGTAGAGTGGGATATGAGTCAATAAGATAGTAGAACCATTGTATTTCCTTTCTTGTAGGACATCAAGAAACTGATTGGTATATTCTTGGAACTCAGGTTGTAACATTGGTCCTTCCAACGCCAATGAATTCAAAACAACGATTCTCCAGGCATGATCTGTATCATTGTCATATTCGATCCAAAAGTTCTCCTTACCGAAGAGAACATTCCATCTTTTCATATGTTGGTATGTGGTGTCACCGTATCCAATGTCATGGTTTCCTGTAATGTTAATGAAGAGAGGTTCACCTTGAATTCCCGAATCAGACCAATCATATATATTCTCATAATGATAATGGTCAGGATTCTTGAAATATCCATTTGCAAGGGATAATTTAAACCAGTCAAGATATTCTTGCCATTTCACATCTTCATGCTTATCGATGAAATCCAATTGTGCAAATCCTTGCTCTATAGGCCTAGGAAACAATCTAGTCATGAATCTACGGGTTCTATTGTAAAACTCGCTATCACCGATCCATTGCGAGGAGAATAAATCTCCCATAACACCGACATGAGTTGGATGTAGTCTATTCTTCATGATATTGTAGATATGTCCAAGGTAGTAGTCATTACCGTAGTTATCAAATCTCTTGAGGTATTTAGTGGAAGGCCAATTACCATTGATTTGAGGATCACCAATGGCTAAGAATCTGATATCCTTTGGATCTTGTAGTGTGACGACTTGATCTTCACGGAGAAAATACTGATCGTATAAGTCTCCAATATAGGGAATTCCAATGATACTTTTCTGTATATCATTCAGCTGTTCGTAATTCTTGTAGTTGTGCTTCCATGAACATTTACCTGGCTCCAGACTAGGATAGGTATATATGAAGACATTCAGGGCAATAGCTATCAAAGTAGACAGCAGAGACAGCCTTTTGAGGTGTATATTGGCCATTTTATATATATCGCTCAACAGGTTATGATAGTAAAAGCACTATCTGATAATCTAAGGATCCAACAGGACTACAATATCATAGACGTAACGACAGAGTGGACCTTTTACCCTATCAATCAATCTATTTACGTTCTACCGCTTTTGACTTTTTGTCACATCGCGCAGGGCATGAAAGATTTCTTTTTTTTCCCTTTTTTACCTAAAACAGTTTGGATTGATAAATAGCATGATATGATTGATATACTTTTTATGCGATCAATGTGATCTTGATACACAATTAAATAAAATACAGTAAGATAGGATAGTCTTAATAACCCTGAAGAGAAAAAAAAAAGTGGAAATAGAACAGAGTAAGTCGAATAGAGAAGGGGTTATAATAACAATTAGATAGAAGAAGGACGCCGTAGTTTATACAAATTTCAAACATCAATTAATTTAATCAATGTCCATAGGCATATCCACGACTACCTCCGTAATGAGTAGCAGCACCGTAGTTGGTGTAACCACCGGCACCACCTTGAGTTCTTTGTTGTTTATTGTTAGCAACAACGGTTTTGAAACCATTACACAAGGAAGTCATATCTGGATATAAATTGCTGCTGAATGAGTAACCATCAGGTAAGGCTTTAACGTTCCAAGTAACTATATTAGATGTTGGAGAAAGCTTGAATAAAAGGAAGAACCAACCTGGAGATCTGTGATTGAAACAGAAGCAATAACAAGATCTTGATCTATTGGCTTCTGAGTAACGAGTCAACCAATCTTTAACTTCTTGAATTGGTCCTGTCTTGAATTTCTCATGATTGACCATTTGTTCAACCTTTGTGGAAGTCTCTTGAATATGGTTGACGATTAATTCATCGAGATCGTGGTATTTGTAATTACCGACTAAAAGTGTCTTACCGATTGAATACTCATTTGGTTTATTCTTTTCTACAACATCAAGATGTTGGTATGATTGACTGTCAACCTTCCAAGTAACGGTAATATGATCATTACCCTTTGAAGATGGTCTGATAACGAAATCACCATTTGCTCTTGAAGCCAAAAATTGTTCAGCTTGCTTTGCGTCGACATTCTGGAAAGCAGGATGTTTGATGACTCTCTTCGAATGGTTTTCCTGTTGAGTCTTTTCAATCTCAACAAGTTTATCATTCTTCTCGGCATTGAAATCCCATAATCCTTGACGTTTTCTATCGTTTGATTTGCTCTTTGCCAATGCTATATCTTCTTTCAACAACGATAATTCACAACGGAAATTAGAGAAATCGATTGTTTTGATAACTGCTTGAATGGCTTGGCCAACTTCATAGTTGACAAGGATATTGGATTGATCACCAAATGGAACAATGTTTGCTCTTGATATATTACCCGAGACACCGGACTGGGTATTAACGACAAAAAATCTATTATCCGCTCTTTGAATGATAACAGTTACTAAAGCACCGTTGTAGAAAGTCTCCTTAGTTTCATTTGTCAATACATAGAAGATCTCTTCATCTGATAAAACACGGAATTTCTTTCTTAATTCTTCGTAATTCTCTTTCAGCTCAGCTTTGATTAATTCCAGAGTAACTCTCTTTCTATGACCATGTTGTTCCAATTGGTCGGCATAACCATCCAATAGTAACTCATCTAATTTCTGAACACCTTCGTTATACAAAGATGCAATAACACCACCGGCTTCTTCTTCAACTTCGGCTTTATCCTCTTCAGTCAAGTCCAAAGCATCAGCTGCCATCTTTCTTGCCAATTCATAATCTTCTGGATGAATTCTGGTTCCATCTAAAGGTTCAGTTTCCTTATCATAACGGTCAGGTACTGGGATTTCCAAGAAGGAAGCACAGTTGATGAAAACATTCTTGGTAGTCAATTCATTCAAGATCAAATCTTCACGCTTGATTAAAGAACCACCATGGTACTCGATATTCTTGACTAAACTCATAGCCTTACGAGGACCAAAACCGGCAACATATTGTAAAAGAGTAGTCAAATATGGAGATCTGATTGCTTCATTGATCTTAACACCAACAAGACACGTCATATCTACAAAGACACTTTCAACAACCTGAGACAATCTTTGAGGAGTCAAATAGTTTTGATATTTATGGATAGCAACCGATGAGACGGAATCACCCAAGGTCATATATTCTAATAACGGAGATTGAACGTATCTTGCAATGCCAATGACAAATCTAGCGACGATTGGTTTATCTGAGAATTCAAGTTGAGCTCTAGCTGAGTGTTCGAAAAGTCTAGCTGTTTCATTATGAACCCAGATGGTAGGCAATGGAATATTTTGAATTTCTTCATCATCATCGTCATATCCATCATCGGTTGGAACCAATATCTTGTTTTCTTCGACAATAGAAGCAACTTTATGGAATAATGGATTGGTATTAACGGTATATCCCGATATAGCAATGACTTCAGGCTTGAATTTTCTAATGATTTGTAACAATTGAGTTTGGAAATTTTCGCTCTTATAGTCGACCTCGAATTTAATATGATCAGCAATAGTACCATCGAAATCCAAGGCAATTGCAATGACAGCTGCATCTCTTTTACCATCACCATTAGAAATGGCAAGTACCTTAGGGATGGTACCGTTATTACTTGGGATTGGATGGTATGGAGTTTGATCGACTTTGTCGACAAATCTATCTCTGACTTGGAAAAATAACAAACGTTCGCTTGTAGATCTAAGTTTTTCCTTGACATCTAAGACAATCAATGGGACTAATTTCTTTAAAGCAACTTCTAATGATTCACGACGTAGATTGTTCCAGGATACACTGATATCGGAAGTACCATCCGATGAAAGAGATTTGAATAAATGTTGAGAGAAAACATCGAAAGAACCCTTTAAACTGATGTTGATGATAACATAACCTAATGATTCGGCTTCTAGCATTCTCAAGAATAAATCAGGCTGATTGCTGAAAGTGGAAATCGGTCTGTCAATTGCGTATTTAAAATCAGCATAAGGACTTGTGTTGGTGATTTTGATTTTACCTTTTTCTGTTAATTTGATGTCAACAGAAGAGTAATTTTGAAGGGCTAATCTTAAAGTGGATCTTAACTTTGGATTATGTGCCAACTGTTCAGCAAAGGTATACTTAACAGCATCGGTAGCCTTTGGAACGGTGGTGTAATATTCACTCTTGAGGAGATATTGTTCGATTTTATCTTCAAATGATACTTCATCATCTTCGACAATGTATATTGGCTGACTTGCAGAGACATTTTCACTAAATTTGACAGAGTTGATACCAATGGCTTTAACAACGTCATATAAAGGATCACTCTTGATTCTATCAAAAGCAGCATATCTAGCATGTTGCTTAATCTTTGTGGTTCCATTTTCAGTAGATGCAGCATTTTGGATCTCTCTCAATTCTGTACTGTATGTAAATGAAATATAATCGTGTAAATCTTGTAAATCAACAACGTTTTTAACTGACTTAATGGATTCATCATATATTTGGTCCTCAACATATAGAGAGCTAAACATCTTGATAACCATGTTTTTCTTTTCCAATAGTCCATGATAATCAATGTCTAATTGAACTATTCTCCATAAATCATTTTCATTCAACAATTTTTCCATCTTTGGAATTTGAGATTTGGAATCACGATACATTGTATAATCCTTACGACAATTCCAGATCGTTGGAACTTCTAAGTTATCCTTTGCTATGAAAGTAACAACATCACGAACAGCTTGTTTGAAAGGTGAGATAAGATGATCTTTGTTTTCAAATACGGACATCTTTTCATCGTATAGAGTGTCGGCAACCCAGTTTTGTTTCTTTTTGAATTCATCATCTTCCAAGTCATAGTTTGTGATAGAATCACGATATGATTGGAAACGTTCTGGAATATCTGTGATTCTGATTTCGTTATCCTTATCGGTTAAAAGATGTGACTTCAATTCTTCGTATTCAAAAACGTCATTCAAAGCCTTTGGTTCCTTTGAACGTGGTGCTTTCTTGATCAAGTATCCTTCTTCGTCGTATTCATCGTCCTCATTTTCTTCCTCATCGTCTTCATTTTCGTCATCTTGAGCTTCAAGGGCCCAAGCATACTCCTCACCATTACCAAAGATTTCATATAATTCATCCAATTTATCTTGATCAATTTGTGAATTAGCAGTGAAATTATTGTTTCTATTTTGAGCCTTTGCAGAACGCATACGAGCGATTTTTTCATCTTTATCTTCATCATCGTCAAATTCATCGTCTTCGATGAAATCTTCGAATTCATCCATTGTTTGTCTTTGCTGTTGTCTTTGTCTAGATAAATCCATAAGATCGTCATCATCTTCGTCTTCGTCATCGTCTCCAATGTTGTCTTCACCTTCTTCGTCTGAGAACATGTCGTTTAAACCATTTCTTGATTTTGAACCTGAGGCGGAATCATCGTTTTCATCATCACCATCGGCACCTCTCTTAAGACGCTTGAATTTGGATTTGTCTGCTAAGTGAGCAGGTAAGCCACCTGCATTTTCTCTGACTAAGTCTAAATCGTCCTCATCTATTTCATCTTCGTCAACTCTCTTTTCAGCACGTCTCTTTCTATGTTTCTTACGACGTTTCTTTTCCTCTTCATCCAAGTTGTCTTCATCCTCTCCATCGGGAACTATAAATCCTTCTTCTACTTGACGACGTGCATCTTCATCGTCATCGTCATCGTCTTCATCGGATGAGTCTGCGATCCCACTCTCTCCTTCCTCTTCGTCATCCATGTGAGCTTCATCATCTAAAAAACTCTTTGAAGGTGGTGCAGCCTCTTTGCTTTTTGGCAAATCAGATTGACTTTCTGATCCTGCCCTCGACATGATTCTGCAGCTACTTAACTCAAATTGATTATTCCTTGATTGTCAAGTACTGATTGAAGAGTAATTGGATAGTAACTTTGCAAATAGTTAAAGATTAGGTAGGCGGTTGGGTTGGGTTTACTTTTGAAATATTTCTGTTCAGAGGTGAGAAAGAATAGAATAGATCAATTATATGGGAAACACGAACACACACACACACACACACACAAACCAGTCTTTGAAACAGTTGTGAATAACACCAAGTTAACAAATGGAAGTGTTTGAAAGGTAAGTGATGGGGGCATAAAGAACTCTCTAATGGATATCGCTTCTACGATGTTACGATTCGTATAGTTATCAGCTCTCAACCAACGATGGCTATTTTTTCCAGGGCGATACGGGCGGGTAACATTATTTACACCCTAGACCTAATCAAGTAGCGCTAATTGCATGGTACTATCATTAACCATTTTTATATCTAAAATACATTCTTATTCTTGTTATATTATACATGGCTTGGTTATGGTGGATATATAGAGTAATGTCATTAATCAGTACCTATACTGACCTAATCGTCTTTCGAGAACTTATCATAGTGACGATTTAACTTAGCATTAAATTGTTTATTCTTTTCGTTTATATGACCAATGGTATTTTTGTCATTGGTATCATTATCATCTGTTCTTCTTCTTTTTAATTTCCTATCATCAGCTTCATTCAATTGATTTACGAGTCTAGTGATGTTCGATTTAGTAGATTTGTCCTTTTGCTTCTTGTTATTTGTCTCAATTACGAATCTTTCCATCAGTTCGTCATCTCTAGATATATCTTCCGAAGGTATTCCTAATTTCAGTTTATAATCTGCAAAGCTCTGTTTTTGTTTAGAGTAATCATCAGTATTGATATCCATGTTTTTCAAATCTTTCTTGTACGTCTGTTCGGCTAATTGCTTATAATTTTGAAACCCAGATAGTGTAATCTCATTTGGTTTTTGCTTTTCATCCCAGTTTTCAACTTGTTCTATAGTCCATTTCCATGCATTCTTTCTCTCGTAATCTTCACCTTTAGATTTAGATTCTAATTTATCTAACTCTTCTTGTGCCTTTTCTTGTTTCTCATTTAATCTCTCTAGTAATTTGTGGTTAGTTCGAAGCGATTCATGCTCTTTTTGAACTTCCTTTCTGTTGTCTATCTCTGATTTCTTTTTCAGTTTCTTCAACTTGGATAACCTCTCCAGTGCACTTGACATTGTAGGATGACTATAATACAGTTGGATATGGATTAAATGTACGATGTTAAGAGATCGGTAAATGACAAAATGAATACTAGAATTATCTTTGTAGACGAGCCAGGGAGGTTCAGATTTATTTCTATCTTTGTGGTTCACGGGTGTAAATGGAGGACAGAGCTATCTTTGTCTAATAATGTATATCACGCACTGATGCTGCCTTCTTTCACCGCTTATAACGTGGGAAATGCTTACTGAAGCTCTGTATATCAATAGACTAATATAACTGATGATCACTGGCTCCATAAAAAGATAAAATCCTCTTCTGTTTGTCTACCTTGTGAAATACTGGAAGCGGATCTTAGTGAGCGCTTGTGCAGGTTTGCCACTTACGCTGAGCACACGAGCTATAGAAGCAAAGATCAAAATTGCCATCATAGGAGAGAGCCCCGAGGGAACAGACAATGGTCATCACTGAAGTTGTCACGCATATGCACCCCAGATCTTCCAATAACAGAGATATTCCCTTTGAAACCACACTCAACAAACAATCCCAGTTAAACAATTCCAAGAATGGTCTGACTACAAGAAATCACGCCAGGAACCGGCTAATTACCCCGGATTTTTAAGAATTCTTGCCTCGAATCATCTCCTTACCTTCTGTTTAGTTTTTGTTACATAGATATATATATATATATATATATATAATGTCTTTTAGTTGGAATTATCTTTGATTACCTGAGTATCTGATCCACTATATCCTCTCACCAACATATACAATGACGAATGATTTAATTGTAAGTATCCTGTAACCCCATTCCTATTCCTTTGATTTATCTATTTTACTAACTCCCTTATATCCTTTCTATTGCCTAGATCAAACCACCTCTTAACTTCCATCCTTACCAGGATTATAGTTCCAATGACGATTTTTATCAATACTTACAAGATTCCAAGGACTTGATTCAGTTGAAGGACAACCCAGAAGCACTTATCTCGACAATTGATCTGTTTCGTGCTAGCCAAGATGATACCTATAGGTCTGTAGCACATGAACGTAAAAGGCAGTATATGGATCTTTTACAGATATTAGAAAGGGAAGAAGCACAAACAATAGTGGAAATAGCAGCATATGAAGACTACGGATACTCTTCCATTGTATTGGCCAGTCAATATGCTAAGATCAATCCGAAATTCACATTTTACTGCCTTCTCAATTCAAATAATTTGCAAGATTTTGAGTTAACTTCATACTTGATCAAGCTATCGGGTATTAAAAATATAGTCATAATATCTGGTTCTTGCCTATCGGATTGCTTTGATCAACTATTAACCAAGGAGATGTACATGCAGGTCGAATTCTTAATTATCAACCATAGCAATAAATTCAAAGAGCAAGACGTTTGTCTTGTCAGGTTAGCGGAATCTTTAGGGTTGATAATACCTGGTACATATGTGGCCAGGGTAAACGAAGATTACACGGCAAGAGAGTCACAGGACGAGACCTATAACAAATACATCACTGGAAGTCCTAATTTCAGAAAGGATTTCAATAAAAGGTGTAAGTTTAACAATCATGATAGTATGGAACAGTTCAATTCTCTGTACGACACCTCAAGGTATCCAGGTAGGTGGAATATGGTCTATTGTCCAGCCAAAGTCAGAGACTGTGTGCAATGCACAGATTTTCTTGACTCATGACCTTTATCCATACACTTTCCGTATCACTAAATATATCACCCTTATCGACCAATTAACTAAGTAGATAACCAAGTAAGTAAGTAATTAAACAATGGTATCACATACCCCATACTAAACAAATACTATAGGGCTATTGCGAGGCAATCAGAACTCTGGCGCGGAGAAAGGACAGAAATCAGTCAAAAGATCTGCTGCAATCAATTTATCCCTGCAACACTTATCTTTCTTTGCTTTGATATACCCTGGGCTGTCAATAGATTATACAAGATAGATAGACTTTCACCATCAAACCATGACGAACTCACACGGTTCGATACCCGAGCCAGATTCACCAGGTTACTCCCAGTTACACGACGATCAGGAGACTTTCAGCTCTAGCACGAGCAATAGCAATAGCAATAACAACGATAACGAAGGAAGCTCTAGTATCACAATATGCATGATCAAAATACCGTTTACAGCTATATCTATACCGTTAACAATGTCAGGTCTAAATTACTTCACCTTTTTGCTCATAGGAATGTCAAATTTATGGCCTTGGAATTGTTTCTTATCTGCCTCGGAATATTTTTCTGAAAGATTACAAGATCAACCTTCATTGGCCAATATATATTCATCTACAATGATGACCATCTCAACGATAACGACAACCTTAGCCAATATCTACTTGTCTCAAAGGCAGTCGGGTGCAAATTATGAGCTTCGTTTAAAAGTTGGAAATTACGCTCAAGTTATTATTTTCTTAATAATGAGTTTATCAACATTGACAAGTAGTTTACCTCCTATCTTATATTTCATATTTGTTATGCTCTGTGTCTGTCTCAGTTCAGCTGGCTGTTCTTTAATTCAGGTTGGATGTCTTGCCCTAGTGAATACCTCAGGTTCTATATTTGCCAATGCGGTAGTGGTGGGTAATGCCGTTGCCGGAGTATTGCCTTCCATAGCATTGATAATTAGTATATTATTTGTCTCTGAACAAAAGGGTATTTCGGAACTTGAGATTAAAAAAGAAGAAGGTTATGCTACAATGATTTATTTCCTAACTGCTTCTTGCATATCTGGCTTGGCGATCATGTTCAGAGCCTTTGTGCATCGTCTTGAGAGACAATACAAAGATTACGCATCCCTACCTGTTGATGACTCCACATCAACCGCATCATCACCTGTTTCGAATAGCGGTATTCAAGCTACTCCTGATGCAACTAGAGCAACAAACAAAACCACAGACGAAGCGGATTTGAATACCCCCAACGAAGATGAAGTGCAACATGTCCATATTCCATTTCTCCTTCTCTGGGGAAAACTGAAATGTATAGCACTCAGTATATTTATTACATTTGCTATAACGTTAGTGTTCCCAGTCTTTGCATCTTCTGTATTAAGCTCTAATGAAACCACCCACCCTGATTCAATCATTTTCCAAAAGAGCATATATATTCCATTGGCTTACTTTGTGTGGAATATGGGTGATTTAATAGGTAGAATTAGCTGTGCCTATCCTAAGATGGTTGTGTCGAATCAAATGACTTTAATAACACTGTCACTTCTGAGAATTATTTTTATTGGTCTATTCATGTGTTGTAACATCAAAGGAAGAGGTGGATACGGGATATTCAACTCTGATAGTGTATATATGTTTTTACAATTTACATTTGGTTTTACCAATGGTCATTTATTCAGTTGTTGCTTTCAAAGCGTTCCTAATTTCGTTCGTGGTGAAGACGAACAAAAAGCTGCAGGTGGATTTACCGCTATGTTTGTAAGTTTTGGTCTTTCTTTCGGCAGTATCTTCAGTTATTTATTTGTCTATCTAATTAAGTAGAACTTTCAGTTTCAAATTCAATATCAATATCAATATTGAGGTGTATATATATATCATATTCTAAAACAGTGGTACTCCGATACGGAAAAGGTTACCCGCGCGCAAATTAAATAAATTTGGATTCTCCGCTAATTGTCTCAAATCCATTACTAATATCATATATTTATATGTATGTTACGAGTCGTTGATTCACATCTCCACCAGCTCATACCGATACCATTCTAAGAAGTTATTCCGACCCCATTCGAATAAGAAACCCTTAAAAGCAGCTTTTTACTTTCAAGTTGATACTCATAAATTCATACCCATACAAATCGGCTACTCTCAACTAATTAGAGAAAGACAATTCAATCTCCCTAATACATTTGCATCGATATACATATATACATAATTAGACACACATTTTCGCCATGATTATCATAAGACGCACATTTACACATCTTACTGCAAATCAATCCATATCGAAAAGCATCTACCCACAGGTTAGGGCACTGAGATCATCTTCTATAGTGCCATCAGTGATAAGAAATTACTCCTCCTCTCCATCCTCGGTATCCGATACATCAAATGTATCATCCTCTCCAAATCCAATGCCCACCATTCCTAAGTCCAAACAGGATAACCCATTATTGGACTTCTCAAAGACTAAAGTCAAGAATCAACAATTTAGTGAGAATAACAATTTACCTTTATTTATTGCCGTTACTAAACGTGCATCTGACAAATTGAATCAGATATCAGAAGAAGATACCGATCCAAATACAGCACTTCGAGTCAAAGTGGAGAGTGGTGGATGTCATGGATTTCAATACTTACTAAAATTGACCAATATTGATGAGTTCAATCCTGATGAAGAAGATTCATTATTCACAAGAGATGGAGCCAAAGTTATCGTTGATAGAATGAGTCTTGAGATCTTAAGAGATAGTAAGATCGATTACGTCAATGAATTAATCGGTTCACAATTCAAGGTGGTTGATAGTCCATACACTACAAGTAGTTGTGGCTGTGGTTCAAGTTTTGATTTTGATTTCGACAAATTAACCGAAACTGAAGGTGAAGGCGAATCGAAATAGTAAAACTATAATGTTTTATTTATTATACATTTCTATCATAATTATACAAAGATTCCCTAATGATAACGAAGTTTATGTAGCATTTTTATTTATTAATACATTTTTGCCTATGATTTATCTTACTTCAAAACTTCATATCCAGTACAGTTTTGAGGATAGTCCAAATAGTAGGTCTATCATCACCATGTTCATCTGGATCTGGAAGATGAGACATATGACTTGTGAATTTGGCCTTCCCGTCACTTGTAATAAGGTACAAATTGCAACGTATTCTCGTCAACGATAATGCATCGAAATCTATAGCTGTGTTCTCATTCAAGTATTGATATATCGATTTCAATACGGGAACACCCTTGGCACTATTGATTTTGAATTTTTTATAATCCTCCTGTCGTATATCTATCAACATCGAGCTTAAAGATGAATTTGTAGTATTGATATTTTGGAAACAAAGTTCAAAGTTACCTATTGTCTCTGGATGTGACTCCTTGAAAGTCTGCGTTATGGTATCTTTCAGAAATTGATCGTCAAAGTTGATATTATCTACTATACATCCCATCTCGTTGACAAAAAATGAAACTAAAGTACTCGATAATTTAGGCATACATTTGATCATCATTATTACCACACCAGGCTCGATTTCCATCAAAATAACTAGCTGAGCTGGAACTATATTTAAGTACTTGAATCTAAAATGCCCTATAGAAATCTTTCTGCCTTCGAATTCAACGTCATTTCTCTTTACTTTCACCTGGAGACCTTGTAAAATATCACTCAATTCAACGGTATTCGCCTTACCGTTATGATACAGACTTCTATATGCCGCACTAGTCTGAGTTATACCCCCACCTCCGGGGATTCTAAACAACTCTAAGTTCAAGATAGCATTCCCAATGGCATTTTCAAGCTTCTCCAAATGAACATTGACTAACTCATCGTAGCAGATCTTATCTATTATGCTCTCTGCACCATCTGATTCAAGTGTTTGGATCCGATGAAATCGGAAAACAGAGTTGAGGAAAATCTTCGACATATTTGGACCTACTACTGTTCAATCCACCACAACTCAAGCAATGTACACAAATATACCCAGTGGAGACGGACAGTAAATGTACCACATCTTGTACCTGATATATCCATCCCACACTAACTAAGAGCTCTGACAACTTTGGCGTCTGCTCGTGGCTAGTGCAGATTAGGTTGACGTGGCGAATTTTATTAAAATCCTGGTGGCGGTGCACTCCCCATCGGCTTCTCTTCGCAGAGCTTATGGGGGCCATGTCAAGAGGGACTTACATCTCTTATATATGCCGATCTGTTTTCCTCTATCAATTGTCAATTATCCTCATACATCTCTTTTCTGTATCCAAAAATGTCGTCATTCTGGGATAACAACAAGGACAGTATCAAGAAAGGTTCTCTGTCTGCTCTGAAAGGCACTGCCAAGGCCACAGCTACAGTGGGTAAATATGGGTACCATGCCGGTAAGACAGCATATAAGAATAACAAGAACTCTTCATCAGGTCACACAACCAAAACTGGCAACAACGGAGAAGTGGTAGAAGAAGAGGATATGGGTCCAGTTGAGGCTAGACCATTGTCATCTTTGCAAAACCCTCATTCATTCCCTGCGCCTCCTAGAAGAAACGTTCCAACTATGCCCGTTGGTGAGACGGTTGCAATTGCAACCCCACATCAGCCCCAGCAACAAGCTTACAGTCAGTACCCTCCACAAGGATACCAACAGCAACAAGGATACACTCCACAGCAACAGGGATATCCTCCACAGCAACAGGGATATCCTCCTCAACAACAAGGATATCCTCCACAATACCAGCAACAGCAACAGCAATATCAACAACCAGGATATCCACCACAGCAGCAACAACCACCACCACCACAACAACAACAACAATTTCAACAACCTCAGCAGCAATATCAACAACCCTCACCTCCACAACCACTGCCAACTCAACAATGGAATTCTGCTGCTCAACCTGTTCAAAATATGAACCCAGCAGCTCAAGTTCCTGTCGCACAACCTCCTCATCATATACCACCACAGCAGTGGGCGGACTCACCTGCACCAGCATTAGCACCAGTACAGCAAGTGTATCAGCAACCAGCACCATATCAACAGCAGGTTACGCCTCCTCAGCCACTACCTCAACAGGAATGGTCTAATTCAGCTCAACAACCTCAGGCAATTTATGATCAGCAACAGACTCCATATATGCCACAACAACAGACTCCATATATGCAACAACAGCAACAGCAACCATCACAACCACCTCATCAACAATATCAACAGCCACATCCCTTACCACAGCAATCCCAGACTCAAGAGTTATCGTATGGAAATCCATATTATCAGAATGAATCTGCTCCTGATCCATACAGTAGACCCGCTGCTGTAACTCCTCAAACAGCAGGTACACCTCTACCTCCTGTTGCGCCACGAGATGTACCTTCAACCCCTGAGTATCAACAACCATTGAACCCACAAATTGCCGCTCCTCAATCACATACAGGTTTCAATCAAATTCCAGGCTCGAGTACCTACCCTCAAGCCCAAAATCCATCTGTTCCAGGTCCTGTTGCTGGAGGCGAAGAAGAAGAAGAGAGCGACGAGCCTAAGATTCCAACAAAGACAAATCTAATGGAGTTCGATATCAATAAACATGGCGCTCCTCCTCCAAAGCCATTTAGAAACCACGCTGAAAGTGAAAAGGTTCAAAAGGAAAAAGAGTTCAGAGATAGAATAGCTCAAATGAAAGAAGAATCAAAACAAAGGGCCCAGAACGCTGTTAAACAAACTGCTTATGTTCCTGCTGCATTTGACGCTAAGAATTATTCACCGGATGGTGTTAAATCTCCACCTATTCCAACAAGAAATGGTTCAGTTGCATCGAATGCAACTGCTGCGTCTTCTACCACTGATTCGGGATCGCAAGAGACAGAAAAGAAAAAATATGAAATGATCGATATCAGTAAGATCCAAGCGCCACCACCAACGCCAAGATATGGGGTACAAACCGAAGTACCACCTCCAGTTCAAGCGGTCAATGCCACCAGACCGGTTCCTATTCCAATTCCAGCTCCACGTTCGAATATGGGAGGTATTCCCTCCCCATCTGCATCGGTACCATCAAGATCATCCATTTCCTCAACAACGTCAGGAAAGTCGCAAACAACTCCAAAACCTGAACCTCAGAAGTACACCATGATTGACGTCTCATCAATTGGCCCACCTCCTCCGAAAGTTCCAGCTTACACAGGCGGCGCAGCAGCAGCAGCAGCAGCAGAAGCTGATAGGAAAGCGGAAAGACCTGTGGCATCTTCTACCTATGGAAGACCTGCTATGATCTCACCTTCGCCACCTCCAATGATGCCTCCTAGAGAGACTCCATCGACTCCTGTTCGTGGCTCATCATTTCCTGCTCCGTCCACACCATCAAGAGATAGTATCCCACCCACTCCACCTGCTTATGAGTCAATAAATCCACAAGTTGTGAAGAAGGCACCACCTCCCAAACCCACGAAGAAAGCTTCGTACAATACTTCTATCCAAGAGAGTTATATCGAGGCTACTCAGGCCGTTGAAAAGAAAGTTCCACCTCCCAAGCCTGCTAAATTATCGACGAAGAAGAGCTTTGAAGGCCAAGATGAGAACGACGATGCAACACCAAAGAAAAAAGCGCCACCACCAAAGCCTGTAAAGAAGGCTTCCCTTAGTTCTGAAAGTTCTAGTTCTGAGGTATCAAGTTCTGCAAGAGGTAGTCATATCAAGGACCTTCAAAGTCGTTTAGGTAGTCTTAACTTACAGCACCCATAATAGACAGATCGATAGTTCTTTTCTCATATATGCGATGAAAGATGTAATATTAATGTATTATGCCTAAAAACTATGTATATATATATATATTTATCCAATGTAATATAACTATATTCCAATCAACCCCACTTATCAATTACCCCCTCAGCCCACCGACTAAGCAACAACTCTTCAATATCATCCCTTTGACGATACTGTACTTTATTACCATTGCTCTCTTTGGTCGCCTTTGTCTCAATATCCAAATACGACTTAGGGTAGACTTTCTCCTTGAGCAGTCTATTATTCGATTTCATTATTCCCTGGTTTGTAAACTTTAAGAAATCGGAAAAGTATTCGTTGAATTTCTCATCTTCTCCATCCAACAAGGAATTGAAAAGAGTTGATTGGAAGTTAACCAAGTTATCGTATTGTTGGGTAGTCAGGTTGTTCTTAGACGATATCTTGTTAAATGATTGATTGAGGATACGATTGAGGTCTTTCTTTAAGTTTCTATTCTGTTCAAAAGTCGAATTATCAATAGTCCTATCTAAGTTTTCCTGTTGTATCTTACCACGGTTATCATATTGTTTCCTATTAACAAACGTATCGGTTCTTTGTTGTTTACCCGAAACAACAGTATCAAGGTCAAATTGAACGGGTGATGCAGAATGTGTTTCTGTCGGTATATATAGATTCTTAGCGCCATCGTTACCGATATCTATATCCCATTGTCTCTTTTTCTGAATCAGCCTTATAAGATTCTCCTTACCAATCTTAGCCCTTTGTTTGATAAATCTATGGTTAAGTAATAACTTTGCCTTGGGTCTAAACTTGGGATCTTTTTGTAAGCAGTCGGTTACGAAACTATTAAACGATTCACTGAAATTGGCTCCAGGTGAAGGAGGTGGATCATCTGCGATTCGAAATAGCACGTCGAATGGATGGTACTGTGATAATGGAGGTTTCCCAAATGCAAATTCCATTGCTGTTATCCCCAACGACCATATATCAGCAGAAGTACTATATTCATAATGTAAGATAATCTCCGGTGGCATCCAATAAGGAGTGCCCACAAATGTATTTCTCTTGGAAAGGTTATTCGAGAGCTGAGTTGCGACACCAAAATCGGCAATTTTCACTGATCCATCACCACCGATCAAGACATTGGCCGCTTTTATATCTCTATGAATCTTACCGGTGTCGTGTAAATAACTCAATGCTAGTAATAGCTCGTGACATAATAACGCTATTATTGATTCGTCAAACGGTCCAGCAGCCAATAGATCAGAACACGAACCACCTCCAAGGTACTCCATCATGATGAGTAATTTGGAACCTTTGAGAAAACTACCGTAATACCTTGTGACATTTTTATTATTACAAGCAGCCAAAATAGCTATCTCCTGTTGAATCTCGTTTATTTCATCTGTACTCTCTAGATCAATCTGCTTTATAGCTACATCCAACTTCGCAATCCTATCAAAGGCCTTGTAAACTACTCCAAATGCACCTCTACCTAGTTCTTCTAGAAACTCGAATTGCTCGTACGAGAAACTTCTGGTACCTTGAAACATCACCTAACTGTATTCCTTATAAAGTCAGAGAGTATGTTTTAGATTGGGTTTATTATGGGGGGCACTTGCAAGAAGACTCAATGCCACATGAAACATATCAAGAAAGTCGCAAACTTGTAAATATGAAAACATAATAATCATGGGATTCCCTCGTGAGGCTTTTACCGAGAAAATTACCTGAACTTTTTTCTTAAAAGAGATTCAGGCATCTTTTCAAAGATACCGATATTCTTGAACATATCAGCCGCTTGATTATCCTTCCTCCCCCTACATCACCAATTTAGAACGACAAACGATCAAGAATATTGTATATATAGAACCATGTCATTACTGCGGAAGGTTATACCAACTCGACTCCCGCTTTCCATATTACCTTCTCCAGCCATACGAGCACTTTGGCAGAGGCAACGCATTCCCAGCACCTTCCACCGCAGAATCTCCCATAGCAAATATAGTAACTCAGATTCGCTTTCACAGTATGAGATAAATAGTCTACTGCTGCACAAGAACCTATTACCCAAGAGTTCGAATTCACAAAATACCAGGGCTTTACGTTGTGTTGTTTTCGATGCCCAAGGTAACGTTACGAATATCGCTTCTGATATCAAGAAATCGGAATTGATTCAAAAACATGAACTATTACCAAGAGATCTACGTAAGATTGATAAAGGTTATAACGATATAGTACCTTCGATCTTGATCCGTGATAAGTCGATACTGTTGAACTTATTACACGTTAATGCGCTTATTAAATCCGATACCGTTGTCCTGTTTAACCATTCGAACTCCTCTCATTCGCACGCCATGTTTATAAATGAATTACAAGAGAAGTTGAAATCGAGTAACAAATCGGACGAATTACCCTATGAGATTAGAGCCCTTGAGGCGATGTTTGTGAATGTTATAGACAGTTTGAACTCTGAGATGAAAATCCATGTTATGGTAGTGAATGCACTATTGAAAGAATTAGAAGATAATATAGATACCAAGAAATTGAAATATCTTTTACTCATATCTAAGAAACTATCTCAATTTCTACAAAAGGCCACATTGATAAGGGACTTGATAGATGAGTTATTGACACAGGATCATGAACTTGCCGAGTTATACCTTACCGAAAAGAGGCTTGGTAATCCTAGATCCGAACATGATCATCAAGAGGTTGAAATGTTACTTGAGTCGTATTCGTTGCAATGTGATGCCATTGTACAAACGATAGAGAGTGCCAGTGATCACGTTAGGACCACTGAAGAGATCATCAATATCATCTTAGATAGTAATAGAAATGAACTTATGCTATTAGGATTGAGATTTAGTGGGTCATTATTGGCATCTGCGGCAGTTTTGTACTTTGCTGCTGTTTATGGTATGAATTTGGAGAATTTTGTCGAAGAGAAAGATGGTTGGTTTTATTATCTGTCAGGTGGGTTTATTTTAGTCTATGTTATATTCTTCGCATTGTCGATCAAGAAATTGAACAGGGTTCAAAAAGTTACGATGATGCGTAAGAGTTAGTTAAAGTTAGAGTTAGATGGGGGTGTGTTTTTTTTTCTTCATATCAGTTATTCGTTGTTGAGTTTTATCTAGGTAAGAAGAATTCTAATAAAAATGCATTGTATGTATGTATATATGGTTATTGATTATTATATGATCTTTTGATTCTTTTGAAAGGAAAGGAAAGGAAAGGAAAGGAATAAAGTAAATACCAATCGGACTTTGTAGCTCAATCACGTTTAGGTCTCTTACTATCTTCAGGAACTTCATCATTCTTTCTCTTATTAGCTTCGTTATTCTGAGAACCATGGACAACGCTTTTCAACTTGGCCAAGGATGACGAGGCTGGCGATTGGGAGTAGATATTTGTGCTAGAACTATTATTATTAGTATTATTTGAGTATGTTTTACCAACACCCGTTATTGGTAAATGACGTGGTTTTAACGGGATAGAGGGTCTTGGTTTGTTCCAATCACGGTTATAACCTCCACCTCCTTGGTTGTTCATACTGTTGAGAAGCGTATTGCTTGGTCTATTTGGCTGAGACGAATGATAATGCTGTTGTTGGTCACCTTTAGTCCAAGATGATCTTTGGGTTGTACCATTGCCACCATTTTTGGACCAACTTGAAGTTCCAGGTGGCATACCGGGATACTTAGCAACGGATTGAGGCGGCGAGAAACTGGTTTCCCGTTTACTAATCTCTTCTTTATATGTTTGTACATCTGCTTCATGTGATTCTTCGAATTTGGGTAGATCTGTAGGTTTACAGGGCAATGGAGGACTTGTGAAAAATTCATGTTCTAAAGCCTTTGCAGCGTTGAATCTTGTCTTTGGATCTAGCCTTAACAAACCAGCCAACAAGGGCAGACCCTTTGGCCCTATTTCCGAGAAGGTCGATTCCAAAGTTCTCTTATAATCGACGTTGGTATTGACACCGTTTCCCTTTAGAGATTTGAAACCTGGCATAGACTGCTCAGTTGGAGCACCAACCAATCTAAATATTATATCTGCTTGATCTAAATCAGATTTACCTTCTAATATAGGCGACCTCTTGTATAATTCACCCATAACGCACCCAATACCCCACATGTCAACAGCTGTTGTATATTTTCTTTCACCGAGGAGTAATTCAGGAGGTCTATACCATCTTGTTACGACTAAACCTGTATAGTCATATTTACCACCTCCTGGTAATGCGTTTGAAGTTTTTGGTGGGGCACCATGATACACTCTAGCAAGACCAAAATCGGCGATCTTCACAATACCAAAATAATCCAATAGGATATTAGCCGTCTTTATATCTCTATGTAAGAAATTCATACCATGGATATAATTGATACCTTCTAATAATTGTACCAGTATGCATTTTTTCTGTGATATAGTCAAGATGACTCTTGGGTTGTGCAATAATCCATTCAAATCGGATGACATATAAGGAGTGACGGTATAGAAACATCCTGTCTTAGTTGGATCTTTGGAGGTTTCATGAATCATGTCGATTAGTTGTAAGACATTACCATGTTTGAATTTTTTCATGATTGTAATTTCTCTAAATGCAGTGATGGGGAATCCATCTTTTGAATCATGTATTATCAGTTGTTTTAAAGCGACGAATTTGCTAGTTGATTTCTGTTTTGCCTTGGAAACAACACCAAAGGTACCTTTACCTAAGTCGTTGATAATCTCATATTCTTCCATGGTACTCATACCCGAATATCTTTTAATCTGCTGCTGTTGTTGTGATGTTTGTGATTCTGATGAAGCTGGTGAATCGAGAAGAGTTTCCTGTGATCGTATAACTCTGACGGATAATTCAGATACACTACTAGTTGTTGCCGCCGTACTTGGGGTAGGAGCTGCCAAATCAGGGCCATATGATGAACCATATGAGCTAAGCACTTGGCCTTGGCCAGGCGTCTTCGGAGTCTTGGGTGTGCCAATGTTATCCTTTTTCTCAGAAGGCATGTTTTCAGGTAAGATATTGATATATATATGAGTATATATGGATGACTGTAGGTCTAACCCCTGATTAGATGCTAACACTGAGATACAGTGGTTAATATAGATAGAATATCTGCTGAATGAAAACAGTACATGCTCAAATGTTAGAGAATTCTGAAAGAAATTATTTGAATCTCACCAGTCGCTCGCTCTTCGTATCAATTTATTTTAGTTGATTTTCAAGGCGGGTGAGCTCGAATTTTCATCGATCATTTTGGTTACGCCTGTGTATTTACTTATATATTTTTTACCAAATCTTGTATTGCACATAATCTAACCTGTCCAATTCCCATATAAAGAGTATATATCGTATTTGATAAGTTAAGAAACATGGAAATTCAAACATTAGAGTATATACGTATATATATATATAGATATTGGACAAAAAATAGATTCAACATAAAACAAAGTAAATTAGGAGATGGGGAGCCAAGGACACAACGTCAAGAGAGACATAAAAAAAAAACACACAGATTCATTTTATATACAAGTGATGATATATTTCTGTTTTTGAATAGTTATTGCAATTTGTTCGTTGACCAGATACTCATTATTTTCTCACGTATACATTTATTTGTTGTTACCTTGAGTAGCAGCGGCAGCTGCTTGTTGTTTGGCGATATCTTCGGCATTTGGCATACCTTCAGTAACAATCTTACCCAAGGTAATCTTTTGATCGGCAAACATTTCTTTTGTCTTTTGTTTTTCTTCTTCTAAGAATTTATCACCATTTTCTTTCAAATATGTAACTAAAGCAGCATAGTTTCTTTGACCTGCTTCTCTAATTGTATCCAATGGCATTTTCTTTTGTCTCAAACTTGATGGAGAACCCAACAATGAACCCATAAGACTAGCACCGTTATTTGCTTGATCTTGTTCGAATTTTTCTCTCAATTTCTTTTCTCTTTCGGCGAATTCTTCAGGTATGTTTTTCTTGTCTTTAAATGAAGCTAAAACTGGTCTAACGTCTTTTACTTGTTGAACAGCTAAATATTCTAAGAATGGAATCAATTTCACTAATCTATCATCCTTACCACCTTCCCATTTATCCATTGGGATGGCATTTTCTGGTTGCATAGAGTAACAATCTTGATCTGGATCGATGATTATTAATTTACCCAAATCACGGTTCATCAAACTTAAATCCTTGACAATCTTACCATCAACGGTTCTACAAGCTTCTCTAAACAAAGAGTAGACGACAAATGCATGATAAGGATCTAATTTAGAAACGGTATTTTCAGAGAAAGCCATTGAACCTTTGGAAAAGATAACAATTTCATAATATTGGGAAAGATAACCTAAAAAGTAATCGACACCCATTCTCTTTGCAGTTCTCCAACCTTTCTTTTGGGACCATTCTGAGTGGACTAATAAATCGTCTAATTCTAAGACTAAAGTTAAAGGAGGACGGTATTGTTCAGGTAATGGAGGAGGTAATAAATCGTTATAAGCAGGTTCACTAAATACACCGGTTAAAGTGGTGTATCTTTTACTGAATCTACCCCACATTTTGCCTGGGGTGTAACCATTTTCGGATTCAACGTATAAATCTGGTTCCTCTTCTCTATCCCAATCTCTACAGAGGTAAACACCACTGACTAAACCTGAACCTAATAAAGATAAATAGAATAATTTGGCATATAATTCCTTCTTCTTATCCGAAGAAGACTTGTTGGCTCTTTTTCTTCTTGGTTGATCTTCATACATATCTTCACCGGATTGTTTAGATTGTGATTGGGTAGCAGATTCTTGTGTAGAAGTAGCTTCCTCTTTAGCAGCATCTGTATTCAAACCAGCTTTTTCAAGAAGATCATCATTCAAGATCGATTTATAATCATCTTTCTTGTTATCAGCATAGAACCGCAATTGTTGTGTTCTGACCAAAGAGACCTGTTTGACAAGAGTGGCATTATTTGTAATTGGTTGTCTTAAATACAGTTTAGAAGAGCTTACAGCTAATCTGGAGATCAATCTTGCTGAAAACATACTGTCTTTTGTAAAGTTATGCGAGTACTTTCTTTAACTAGCCTTGTCTATGTACAAGCGTGAAGGTTAGAGTGCAAAGTGAGGGACAACTTCAAGTGTATACTGTAATATAGATTGTAGACAAGTATATATAAAAATACGGAAACAGGTGACTAGTCACGGAGTATGATAAATGGGTGATTGTGACGCTAGGACTCCCCACCCACCTACTCTCTCCCTCCCTCTGAGTGAATGAATGTTCCACCATGCCAGAATTTTTTTCTCCGGCGAGCGCTGAGAGAGTGGCCATTTGTCATTTTATCACACTGGAATAGTTGCGGGGGTTATGTGCCCCGACTGCTGTCTTCATAACCAGTGGGTGTTGTTTTTACTTTATAGATATAGATGTATTCTATATATACGTTCAAGGGTACAAGGTTTTTTTGCTGTTATTACGGAACATGGTGTGATATAGGTATGTATATATATGGAATGTGTCAGTCAATAGGTCATCATTATTTCATGGGTCGATACTGCAAGAGTAGACCTCCCAACGATGGTTTTAATGCTGAAATTTGTCCCAGCCACCAAGGTGGCCAAAGACAAGTATTATCTCGAGCAACCGGCATATAGCATTGACGGATGTACAACCGTTGTCCACGTAATGAGACTATGACGATAGCTGTAACACCCACTATTTCCCGGTAATTGTCCTTATTGTATGAAAATTTGCAAGTAGAAGAAGAAAGAAGTAATAGTAAAAGGAAGCAGAGCATTTTTTTTTGTCTCTCGCTCTCAACGCAAAATATTTTCTCTCTGGGCCAGGAGGCGGTGGACGGGTGTGTGTGGTAGGGCTGGTGTGGTTACGGTTAATATATATACATATAAAATGTATTTCTAAAGAGAGATCTCGTCATGGCATCTGATCTGTTGGTTGGGTTGGCAAACCATATCTGTGTCTGGTCTTTAGTTGGTTTATAGTTATCATCCGTCCCATAGTTGCCCCTTCCTTGTCGTTCATAGACTCATACATACATTGATCATGGCCGATGGGTTTCAATCACAGCTGAACGCCTTCAAGAAATCTTTGAAGACTCAGTCGACTTTACCTGCACAAAGGAGAATAGTTCAACCGGTGACTCCAGCGGTAGCACCCGTTGTATCTAAACCGGCCGTCACCAAAAGACCCGCATCTGCCGCAATCGCTGACATTGACGATGATGACGATGAAGAAGAAGATGAAGATGGTTATAAGAAACCAAAATCAAATGGAACTTTGTCCATTAGATTGATGACCGCTTCTGATTACATTAAGAGCACAGATAGACCAGTTCCAATAGATGAATTGGAGAAACATATGAAGACAAGACTAGATTCACAACTGTTGAAAGTCTTGTCGAATGTTGATAGAATCAAATACGATCCGGTATCGAGATGTTTTGAATATCTTTCGTTGCATAATATAAAAACAGCTGAAGATTTATTAAAAGTATTAGAAAATCAACCAACTTTCCAGGGTCTCTCTGTGAAACAATTAAGAGATGGTTGGAATGGATGTATAGATACAATTGCACAATTGGAAAAGGAACATAAAATCATTGTATATAAGACTAAGAAAGAACATTCTCCAAGACATATTTGGTTAAACGCTGAAGGTATACCCGTTGGAGGTATAGTCGATCCTGAATTCGTCGATATGTGGAAACAAGTGAAGACCCCTAAATCTGATGAATTGGTACAAACTTTATTGGATAATAATTTGACCCCTACTAATATCGATCCAAACACTATTAGAAAGAAAATCGCTCCAACTCAAGAGAGGAAACAAAAGAAACCTAGAAGAGGTAAGGTTACAAATACCCATATGAAGGGTATCTTGAAAGATTACTCCTCAAGGGTATGAAAAAGAAGAAATCTTCTATACACATATATATATATCTGTATACATCTGTGGGTTTGGTCTATTACGTCTTCTTGAGAAATAAAAAATAAAAATAATTTGTAATTACAGTTTGATTATAATAATAATAATAATATATTTCGTTTATTTTATTGATTACATCTTTTTATATGAGTGATTTTTGTTTGTTGTTATAAATATACATCGGTAAAGCCTAAAATGAAGAGCCATCTAATCCTTCTTTTTATCTTTTTTACTCTTCTTTTCTTTACTCTCTTTCTTTTCCTTTTTCTCCTTCTTTTCCTTCTTCTCTTTCTTTTCCTTTTTATTCTTTGGTGTTTCTAAGATTTCATCTATTTCATCAGTAGATGCCTTTCTCTTATTACTTTTACCAGGTATAACCGGTTCGGATGCCTCTTTGTAGGATCCAATACCATAACCAGTTGGGAAATGTCTCATTCTCATATCTGTCTCCTGTTCAACGTCTTTACGTGGTACGACTAATTTATTATAATCAATGGAAGGGATTTCTACTTTTTCAGAAACGGTATAGAATCTGGAGAATTCCAAACCCTTTTTAGGCTTTAAAGTTGTTGATTTTGAATCTTCGGATAGTAAGATTGAATACTTGGAATTTAAAGCGGATTGGGATGTGGTTGATAAATCTTCTTCCAAGTTGAAAGTCTTAGAACTGATCTTAAAACTTGTGGAATCACCAAGACCAAAACTTACAGGAAGTTTCTTTAAATCCTTAATATTGATATTTGCTGGTAATTTCACTAACCATAGTTCCTTGTTGCTTAATTCTTTTGACTCTGCAAGTTGAGGTATCTTGGAATATTTGGAGACTTTACTATAACTTCTTGGAGCTTCGAACTTGTATTCGGTTTCAGATTCTGAGTCCGAATCTGAGTCGACTATTCTTTCGTCAGACTTGTAGAACTTCTTAGTTGACATTATGCGTTATATGTGTATATGAGGATTGCCAGTGTGTAGTTTCAAGGCAAAAAATGGGTAATGCAATGTATGGGCAATTGATTGAAAAATAAAATTTATTTTTATAGAAAGCAAAGAAAAAATGCAGGCACAAGTTTCAATCTGACTTTTGCGTTCTTTATTATTAAGTGGGGGAAATCAAGCTTTGAGTTGATATGAATGTAGCGATACCGATGATGCTATGATACAAGTTTTGTGGTGGAATCAACGATACGAAACCAAAATAGAAGATGAAGATCTACCTTGATTCCATATTGTCTAATTACTTCTACAGAGATGTCTAAAAAAAATTTTAAAAATGGTCGTGGACGAAAAAAAAACCACCCAAAACGAGGACACCCGTGCACCTGTCGCAGCCGTGTTTTTATCTCGCTCTCTTATCTCGCCACCGCAATTGGCTGTCATTTGACAGCTTTTTATCCCCTCCTTGTATATCTTACGCTTCTTCTTCTACTTTCATAACTTTGGACTCTGTGCCTTACGCTATATTAAGAGAGTATTTTATTTGAAAAAAAATGTCATACTACCACGTTGAAAAGGATGGTAGTGATGTGGAGACCCCCTTGTTGGGTCGCTACACCGATGAGAGCAGTTCAGAAACACCTTCTTTAGGCGGTTTCACAGATGAGAGCGATGTAGAATGCGGCCAAATAGCCTTAGATACCAATACTGATAACAAGAAAAGAAAAAATATCTTTCAAAAATTGAAGGAGAGACACAATATCAAAAAGATGAATAGATTGAATAACAAATCCAAAGAGGTTAAACGTAGTAAGAAATTTAAACTAATTTTACATTTCTGTATGACTTTGTTTTGGATAAGCGTTTTATTATTTGTTTATTTACGTCCAACTGTTGAAGCCAAATTGAAGGGTAAAAGATATAGTCAAAAGAAAAACATTATCTTCATGGTAACTGATGGTATGGGACCTGCTTCTTTATCATTAGCAAGATCTTTCCGTCAATTTACCTACGATTTACCAATTGATGATGTATTATTCTTAGATCATCATTTAATAGGCGCTTCACGTACAAGATCTTTTGATTCATTAGTTACAGATTCTGCAGCTGGTGCTACCGCATTTGCTTGTGCTTTGAAAAGTTATAATGGAGCTATTGGTGTTGATCCAAATCAAACTCCTTGTGGTACCATTTTGGAAGCGCTTAAGTTACAAAATTACCTTACCGGTTTAGTTGTTACCACTGGTATTACCGATGCAACTCCAGGTGCTTTCAGTGCACATGCTGATTATAGATATCAACAAAGTCTTATCGCTCAACAGCAATTAGGTTACAACACTACGTTGGGTAGAAGTGTCGATTTAATCATTGGTGGTGGTAGATGCTATTACGAACCAATGTCTACAACTGGAAGCTGTAGAAAAGATGATATCGACTTGATTGAAGTTGCTCAAAGAGATGGTTGGACTTATGCTGGTAATAGAGAAGAATTCGATCTGTTGCAACAGGGTGAAAATGTTACTTTACCATTGTTGTCATTATTGGCAGATTATAACATTCCTTACGATATTGACAGAGACTCATCTGTTTTCCCATCTTTAGAAGAAGAAGTTATCACAGCATTAACAGCATTATCAAAGGCATCTGAAGATTCAGAGCAAGGTTTCTTTTTATTGATTGAAGGATCAAGAATCGATCATGCCGGTCATGATAATGATCCAGCTGCTCAAGTTCGTGAAGTGTTAGCATATGATAAGGCTTTTAAGGCTGTCTTAGACTTTGCAGATAACTCTGATGTTGAGACTTTTATCATTTCCACATCTGATCATGAAACTGGTGGATTAGTCACTGCTAGACAAGTGTCTGCAAATTACCCAGATTATTTATGGAAACCTGAAGTTTTATTAAACGCCAGAGCTTCTGGTGAAAAAGTATCCAAGGATTTGTTATCATTTGCAGCTACTGAAGGTGTAACAGAGGAAAGCTTGAAAGCTTATATCAAAAAGGATATCTTGGAAAAACAATTGGGCATCTATGATTATTCCGATGAAGATGTCAAGAATTTGATATCTCCTGATTTTAACAAGCAATATTATTTGAATAATATGGTATCCTTACGTTCACAAACAGGTTGGACAACACATGGCCATTCTGCAGTGGATGTTAATATCTATGGTTACTCGAATACAAAGCGCGGAATGGGATTATTGTACGAGCATTTAGGAGGTAATCATGAAAATATCGAAATGGGTAAATTCATGGAAACCATCGGAAAGGTAGATTTAAGTAAAGTTACCGAATTACTGGTCGGTACCGATCATAAAGTATTATCTTCTCAAGTCGAAGCCATGGAACAGGATTCCGGTGCTTTAGGATATGGACATGATCAACTCATCCATCATTAGTCCCACTACTGACTGACACTATCGATCAACACATGAATGAATAACTATATAACTAAATTCAATATTTAAACGAATAAAAGAAAGAAACTAGAGATCACGGTTAAGTAGTAAATGTGATAATAATACCACACCCACCAACTGGCAACCCCATCCCGCTAAAATACCGCCGGCTCGGCGCGTGTCACCCGGCGCCACACACGCGCCACACACGCTCACGCTTCCCAGCGGCAGGCCGATCGACGCCCTTCAAGGACAAAACTGAACGGGGAAGAATGAATTTGCCTTGTTTAAAAAAAAATAAAACACTTAGTGACAATTTGGCCTATTGTCACCCTGTTTAATTTTACATCTCCCCCTTTTTCAATTTACTACATTACAGTTTTTTAATTAATTAATCAATTACATTCTTTATCTTCACTCCAAAAGTCACATATAAACTACCTCCATCTATACGTCTTTCTACACTTTCTATCCAACTCTTGTTTCGCAAAGCATATAGACAATACGGTCAGATTGCGTAACGACTTATCCTGTCTAATCTTCAAAGCGATTGTTGACTCGTTTTAATTTATCAAGGGTTTTTTTGTGAATATTACAACATTTATAAGCGACATTATTGGTCAAAGGCGTGAAGTCGAATATATATAGAGATATACTCTCAATATCCTATCCTTCAAGTTCACAAACCAAATCACAATACTGTTTTGCTAATAATAAACAAGCCCATTGCTGCCCTTCTTGATCTCTCCGAATTCGAATATATTAATCGATCAATTGTCCACGCAATAGTCCAATTTACCTTCAGTTATTCATCTATACTTATACGAGAAATCCCTAAGACATAAATATAGATTGCATTTCATTTCAAGATGCCTTTGTTCAAGAAGAAAGAAGATCATCATCATCATCCATCAGCTTCTCATACCCAGGAGAATAATCGCTCTTTACCACCTTTAAACATAGATGAAAGTGAGTCGGATTATTCACTCTACGAGGCAATTTCAAACACTTCAATATCGGAATTACCACACACGGGGAATGCACTGACTAGTAGATCGAGGACTTCTTCAATGAGTTCAAGGTTCAAAAATTTATTCTCTTCATCTACAAGTCTAGTCGATGAACTTAATAATACAAAACCAAGCACTGCTCCTCAATCTCCGTATGCAACAACTCATGCCGTACCTCAAAGGTCATCTTCGGTAAGGATACCCGGTAGTAACAAAGAACAAGGTATCCATTCCAACGGTACTACTAAAAAGGGAATAAATCCTGATATCATTCACAAACAAAAGCAACATTTATCAAGTGCAAATCTAAATACGTCATCATCATCATCTTCATCTACCCATACGGCTGTAGCTGTTCCTACAACTAATAATCCTAAATCACCATCATCTCAACCAACATCTCCCCCATTGTCTGCACCAGGTTCTGCACCGGGTTCATTCAAATCACCATCATTAGAACCTCAACTTGATAACATATCTATGCTAAACAACAACGGCTCTTCCAAGAATGTTTCGAATCCGGAATTAGTTGAATCGTTAAATAAATTGAAGATAATGCCATCTGTTATTGAAAATGATATAGATGATGTCTTGTCCAAGAGTGATGATGTTTATTCGTTATCGGATAATTCATCTTCAAAACTTGCTGCAGGTAACATCAGTTCGAATCCAATGACTGCTAACAAATCTGCAGGTTCAAAATCTTCAACGCCAAATAGCGCAAGTTCAAGTCTTCCTCCACCGATGACACAACAACAACAGAATATACAGCATTTGCACAATCAGCAACAACTTCAACACAGAGAAAGAGGAAGATCGATGTTACCCAAATTCTTTGGTGGTAATCATGGACCTGCCGATTCTCGTTCCGTTTCTCCTGAATCACGGTCTAATTCTCAAACGGAGGTTTCTAGAAGAGCTTCTATTTCTATGGCTGGTGTTGAACAGTACAATCATAACAACTCCTTCTACAATGGTTTAAAACATACATCTACTAATGTCACAGCTGGTACAAATTCCTCGTCCAATTCAGCGGCACATGCAAAGCAAAAAGATGCTGTAGTACTGAAGAGTGGTAGAATCAAGATATTCAACAATGGTGAATACCATGAACATGATTACTCGAAGTATAGAACTCAACCAACTAAAAATAAAGCCAGTGGACTTTGGAGTTGGACTCGTAGAAAGGATTCCGAAGATTCAAGTGATATTACTGCTGAAAACTCTATAAGTCTGTTACCAGATAGCTATTCTACCCAATTGATGGACTTGAAATCAAAACCCGAGAATTATAGATGGAATTATGATGAATCAGACGAAGAGAACTCATCGACCGATTCGGATCAAGACAGCGAAGACAATATTGATGATGTTGATGATGATTTTGACGATGAAGCCGATAACGAATTAATTGATCCAATTATCGGTAAGGATCAATTAAACTTGATAAACCTTATGATGGATAAAATCGAACATCCAGATAAATTTAGAGAAAAACTGGTCAAATCTGGTTCCAGTAAGATTCCATTGTTCAACAAATTCGGTCATATTGAAGGTACCGTTGGTAGAGGTTCGTATGGTACCGTTAAAATAGCCATCAAATGTGATCCTGAAAATAAAAAAATCAAGAGATTATATGCCATCAAACAATTGAAACAACGTCAAAATGAATCTCTACATCATTTTGGTAATAGAGTTACATCTGAATTTATGATCTCATCATCTTTGACACATCAAGCAATCACTAACGTTTATGATTTGATGGTCGATCCTGTTACTTTGACTTACTCGCAAGTCATGGAATATATCCCATGTGGTGATTTATTTACTTTGATATCGGTTACCAATGGATTGGAAGTTATTGAAGCCGATTGTTTCTTCAAACAAATTTTAAATGCCATTACATATTTACATTCTGTTGGTATATCACATAACGATTTGAAAGTAGAGAATTTGCTATTGACTAAAATTGGACAATTGAAAATCACCGATTTTGGTACCTCAGCCGTTTTCAAGACTGCCTGGGAGGATAAAGTTCAAATGTCAAAAGGTGCGTGTGGTTCTGAACGTTATGTTTCACCTGAACAATTCTCCTCTGATAAGGAATATGATCCAAGACTAGCAGACATTTGGTCTTTAGGTATCATATATCTTGTTATGTTATATGGTACATATGTCTGGGAAGCTGCAAAGAGCTCAGATTCAGACTATGAACATTTCTTGGAAACTAGAGCTATCTATGATTATACCAAGAGATCTTCAAACTCAAACAAACAGTATAAAGTTTCTCGTAAAGGTGTCTTCAACCATATTGAAAGTATATCAAAAGGCTATTATCCAAATAGTAGAAGGTATGTATTATACAATATTTTACAACCTGATCCTAAGAAGAGAATGAGATCTTACCAGATTTGGCAAAGTGATTGGGTCAAGAGTATTCATGTGTGTGATGCCGGTAGAGGATACGTTGGCTCCGATGAATATATGGAAATGGCCAAACGTGCCTACATGGAATATCATGATAAAGGTTTAGCTACATTTACCGGTATTGGTAGTAGTAGTAGTACGAATACATCGCATTCTAACACAAACGAATTCCCATCGAGTCGTCCTCCTTCAAGACCAGGTAGTCCATTAAGAGCCATGAGTCCATCTAGATCAAGAACTCAAACAGTTACAAAGACACCGAGTCGAGTTGCTTCGCCTTCTTTATCCGATTAATTATAATCTCACACTCATTTATTATTCATCCTAATGTATTCGTTTTGTTTTGATCAAATTTACCTATATTAGATATCACCTATGCGGTGTTTTGTTTTGCGTTTTTTTGCTTTCCCTTTTCTAATTTATGACGGTGTGCTTATGTGTTTCTTTATATATCATTTACTCGGTTCGTTAGTTAACCCATTTGTATTTTCATGCACCCAACCAACCCCTATCGACTTATAGATTCATTTCACGTATATGTGCATAAAATTAATATTTATTCCGATTCCTACTCCTTTCTTTCGTTCGTTTTTATCTCATCATTCCCTTCTCTTTTCTACTAATTTCGTTCATAATTTCTTATATATGAATATATCATTGTACTATATGACCCCGCTAAAGAAAAAAAACACGAGATCTGTTCTAATGAATTTTGGGCAGTATAGAACTGTTCTAAGGATTTCCAATTCATTCTGTTCAGGTAACTGTTTGTATAAATAAGATCATGTAACCCTATACATGTATATCAAATGATAGTATTCTTCATGACGTTCGTTTTCCTAAAAGTTGCAAGTTATAGGCAAACAAAAAAAAACAAAAGAGGACAAACTTGTCAAGAAAGATGTTGGGCCAATTTTCTCAAGCTTCACAGATCACCATTTCCAACCCGAACCTAGTTTCCAGTTCAAATAAACTGGCCGTAGATTTGTCCATCGTGGACAAATCGCAACAACAACTTCAAGAAAAAGTAGTGCAAGAGAAGCGTATCTCTAAGAATTGTAAGACGTTAGGGTACCCTTCTGTTTACTATGCTCTCTTCGCTCACGAACCTGACTATCTCATATCCGAGACATTGATCAGTGAGACAAATGTAGAATCGACCGTTAAAATCATTGAAGCTGCAGCAAATATTGGCTCAATATTCTCTGAGCTCCCGGTCTTTGATTCAGAAATATTCCAACAACAGAAAGAACAGGAAATAGTAGAATATCAGGCAATACCCATATATGAAGGTGGAAATGGCAAGACATCCAACGAGGAAATAGTAGAATATCAGGCAATACCCATATATGAAGGTGGAAATGGCAAGACATCCAACGAGGAGTATCGCAAATTGTTGTTCCTGGCACAGAGAGAAGTCGATAGAAGTTTTCTCAACAGAACACAATTTCTGAAAGATCCATCAACTGGATTTGTAACTACTCGTGATCTACCGGACAGGGCACATTTTACATTCAAAGAAAAGACCAAAAAGACTCTAGATCATTTAGTGTTCAAGACTTGTGGTAAGCATACACACGGATACTGTACCACCATTGATGTTGTTATCAAACCTAGAAAAGAAGCTAAGAAATTCTTGAAAGATTGCAAATTCTCAAAATCAAAAGTAGATTATCTGTCTGATCTGAATAAGAGTATGGTGAAATGTACCAGAAAAGAGGCTGAAGCCAATCTTAATCTCTACAAGATAATTACAAGTCATCATTGAGATATTGTCACTGTTAATAGTCTAACTCATATTATATATATATAAATATATGGTAAATATTTGATGAAAGTAGACCTAGTTGTTCTTCTTGGACTTACTAACCCTCTTACGAGCATAAAGAATCAATTGGAGACCTAAAACTAAATTGACCAAACCTGCAGCTATGTATCCATATACTATAGCCGGATCATCGATTCCATTGACAAAAGTGGTGAATATTCTAGCCAACGAACCCAACAATGAACTGATTACACTTATCGATGATAGTTGGCCCGTCGATCCGTTTTTAAAATTGCTGTATATCTGAGGAATCTTACTGATGATAGCCAATGGAATAGATAAGAAATATATTTTGGATAAGGATTCATAATTGATCAAATATGATGTCAAGTCTGATTTGTCAGTCAACGATAATAAACCATACAATGTCCATCCGACGGTGAGTAGTAAGATGGGGAAATACTTCTCCAAACTTCTCAGATTCATAATCAAAAGGATTATAAACGCATTTTGAACGGCTAAGAAGACAGTTTCGCCATAGGCTTGGAATGGATTGCCCATTCTGAAATTGAAAGCGGATTGAATTACGAAAGACATCAATTCCAAAAAGTAACTAGGTAATGATAACCCATCGACACTATAGGTCTTGATAATATTGATAATCTGAGGAAGCTTCACCAACGAAGAAGCAGAGACTAAACCAAAACTAAGTACCTTGGAAACTCCAAGTTTGAGGTAAAATTCATTCTCTGGAGCAAATGGTTCCAACTCGACTACTAATACATCAAATACGTCTTTGCCTAGTAACTTTTCACCTAGTAATCTTAGACTCAATGGCAAATCTCTTGTGTATGGTCTAATTGCTTGGAATACTGGTTCTGTTACCTGCTGCAACTGTCTCATATCAACAAAGTCATTCATTGTCTCGAATATGTATTTCTTTGTCCTATATGTATGACCTTAGATACGAGCAATTGTCCTTTTAAGATCCAAAAAGCTAAGACCCACCAGTTTAGACATATATACATGCTCTTCTGTTTACACCTTCTCGATCTTTTTTTATTTGCACTGCCATTGCATGCTTGCAAGGCTCCACTCTTCTTTAAAAAATTATCTCGCCATGTTTACCATTTCCACATAGCTAAACAAGTAGTACCTATTAAGGGGTAAGATTGCAGAACCAGTACCAGTTTAAGGCGGAATTCACATAACACAACGATAAAGTCTTTCCAAAATGGATCAATTGAATAAAGAACAATTGGCACTGGTCGAAAAATTCAGACCACAGGTCAGCTCAGTGATCAAAGAAGCAGATTATGATGAACTCTACGGACAACAACTCGATGAATCTGGCGACTACTATAAAAAGGAAATTGCAGATAAGTTAATTGTCAAGCTGCTCTCGGCCTACGGTTGGGATATAGAGACGTCGAAGACTAAGTTATTAAGCATCCTGAAATGGAGAAAGGAATTCAATCCATTATCAGCTGCCTTCAATGAAAAACACGATACAAAATTCAATGAGATCGGCGTTATTACCGTTAACAAATCTGGTAGTCCCCGTGAGAAGATTATTAGTTTCAACTTATACGGTAAGGTCACCGATGCGAAGTCTATCTTTGGTGACACCGAAGAGTTTTTAAGATGGAGAGTTAGTATTATGGAACAAGCCATTCAGCTATTAGATTTTGACACCACTGATAACGATTACATGGTTCAAGTTCATGATTACAAAGGTGTAAGTCTCTTGAAGATGGACCCAGATGTGAAAAAGGGCTCCAAGTCGGTTATTCAAATATTCAGTAATTATTACCCCGAACTTCTTTCGAAGAAATTCTTCGTCAATGTTCCATCACTAATGTTATGGGTTTATAATGTAGTCAAGACTTTTGTCCCTGCTGAAACCAGGAAGAAGTTTGTATTGCTCAGTAACTCATCAAATTTAGCCAAGGAGCTGGGCGACCATGTTCCTCAAGAATATGGTGGCTCTACAGGTCCTTTAGAGTCACAGCGATTTTTATTCAGCGATAGCACAGCGATTGCAAAGTCGAGTAATTTAACCCCATATACCGCTCATTTACTTGAAAAGCAATACGTCAACGAATTAGATTAGTTTTATTTACAACTGTTTAATTTTCCCTTAATGTATGATAAAAATTGATAGTCCATTCAGAAATACTCAACTACTAATGTAGATAAATATATAATAAAATCAGAGAAGAAATGAGTTATTTGGATCATTGGGAGGTGTTTGCAAGACCAGTTACGTTACCCAAGGTACCACCTGCTAGTGGGACAAATAAATTCGTCTCGATAACATCCTTTCTAGTTGCCGCTTCTTCCTTTTTACCAAATCCACCACCACCTGGGGTTCTAACAATCACAATATCACCTGGTTGAATATGAACTTCTGCAAAACCAGCAAGATGGACCCATCTTGTGGATCCATCTAACTCCTTCTTACCGAATTTATTTTCACCCCTAATACCATCATCACCGCCATTCATACCATATGGTGAGTTGACACGACGTAAAGTTTTCAAACTACCAACAACACTGTCTGTAAATTCGAATACTCTTTGCAAACCGTCACCACCTTTCCATTTACCCAATCCACCAGTTCCTGTACGAACTGAGAAGTCTCTCAATACAATAGGGTACCTCTTCTCTAAGATTTCTGGATCGGTAATTCTGGTATTTGTCATATGAACTTGGGTACCGGAAAATCCATCGCATCCCTCACATGCACCAGAACCACCACCAATGGTTTCAACCATACCAAAACCTTGAATCATCTTACCATCTTTGATACCACCTTTACCAAAGGCGAAACTGTTCATAGATCCAGTTCCAGCACCACAGACCTCATATGCTTTGAAGATAGTATCGTTGATACGTTGTGAGGTGGACGCATTACCAGACGAAACAGCAGCATGTATGGATGGATTTAACAAAGAACCAGGTGGGATCTTAATCGTGATTGGAATCAAACATCCTTCATTCAATGGTATGTCAGCATTGATCAAACAACGTAAACCATAGATTACACAGGCATGAGTCACTGAAGGGGGAGCATTATACGTGTTGTAGGCCTCTTCAGATGTACCTGTGAAATCGTAAGTAGCTTCACCCTTTTCTTCGTCAATATCAATCGAAACACAAATTTGAGATCCATCGTCCAGAATTTCAATTGATTTGAGTGGTAGTCTTTCTCTGTTTTCTTTGGCGAACTTCTTCAAGAAGGTTCTAACAGCTAATTCTGCTGATTTCTTCACGTTTGTCAAATAAAATAAGACAGTCTCTTTGTTATATTCCTTAAAAAGTTCAGCCAGTAAGTTGACACCTCTTTGATTGGCGGCAATTTGCGCTTTCAAGTCACTGATATTGTCCTTTAGCTTTCTAGTACCAGAGCAACCAGGGTATGAGGCAGGTTCCTTAACAAAGTATTTATCAACACCCTCATAATCAAATTTACCATCAGACACAATCTTCCACGCAATAAATTGTGCACCTTCTTGCCACAAGTTAGTAGCATGAGCTGGTGATGATCCGGGTGCAGCACCTCCAATTTCGGCGTGATGTGCACGAGAAGCAGTAAAGAAGACGAGTTTTCCATCAACAAAGACAGGTGAGATAATGGTGATATCAGGCAAATGGGTTCCACCAGCGGCAGGGTGATTAGTGGCTACAACATCACCAGGTTTCAAATCAGCACCCCAATACTTCTTTGCATACTTAATAGAGAAAGACATAGACCCAAGGTGAACTGGAACATGGGGGGCATTAGCAGTCAAATTACCATCGGCATCAAATAGAGCACAGGAGAAATCCATTCTTTCTTTGATATTAGCAGAGATTGAAATCTTTTGCAGTGTTCTACCCATATCTTCTGCAATGGCAATGAAACGGTTGGAGAAGACCGCAAGTTGAATAGGATCCACGTAATCAGCAGATACATCTCTTCTAATATCAACGTCCAAATCAACGATAATATGTTTTGGGAGGACAGTAGCCTTTGAGTTTGGTGTAACAACAATTGTCTGAGTCTCATCCAAGATCATACTTGGTCCCTCAACTACACAACCGATCGGTAATTTATTCAACATAAAGACTTTGGATTCAAAGCACCCAGTATCAAAATAGATTGGTGTGGTTATCTCATGTAACGAAGAATCGACGGTCATAGGGTTGATTTGTTTTAATGCATCAAAAGGAGATTGGACTTCAATCTTAGAAGTGTTACCAAAACCTCTAACTCTAATATCACTGATGATAACATTTCTCGTATCGTCAATAAATGAAAATTCTCTTTGATGCTGTTTAATGAATTCAGCATGAAAATCATTGTCTTCTGGCTGCATGATCATCAATGTGGTATCTGAACCTGCATAACCCATATTGAAAAAGATTTCATATTGAATGGCTTCCTTCTTGACTTTTTGTGAAACTAAGTCATCAGTTACACATTTCTTCAGTTCATCACACTTGTTTAAGAGGAAGGATCTGCTCTCTTCGTTGTATACATAATGACATGGTTCAGTAAGCTCTTTTACAACGTCCGCCAAAGCAATACCATAAGCTGAAAGAATGGACGAATACTTGTGAATCAGGACCCTATTGATTTTTAATAATTGAGCAATTTCACCCGCATGTTGCCCACCAGCACCACCAAATGAGGCTAAATTATGTTTAGAGACGTCATAACCTCTTGTTTCAGTAAGTGCTCTGATAGGTTTGGCCATGTTGACATTTGCAACTTGTAAGAAACCAAGAGCAACTTGTTCTGGTGTCTTCATTGCTTCCGGGTTTTCCTTATTGATAATCTTAGTTAACTCTTCGAATTTTTGTTTGGTAATAGTGTAATCCAAAGGTTCATCTTCGTTAGGACCAAAGATTTTGGGGAAAAACTCTGGTAAAATTCTACCAGTGAACAAATTGGCGTCAGTCACAGTTAAAGGACCTCCTTTCTTGTAACAAGCAGGACCTGGATGAGAAGAGGCTGACTCTGGGCCGACAACAAAAACACCATTCTTATAAGATAAGATTGAACCACCTCCAGCTGCGACAGTGTTGATATCTAATTGAGACGCAGCTACTTGGATACCAGCAGTAGTGGATTCAAACACAAGATCGTATTGACCAGAGAAACGTGAAACATCAGTCGAAGTACCACCCATGTCGAAACCAACAATTGGGGTTCCTTCCTCTCTATCATAACATGTCTTCTCGGCACCAACTACACCACCAGCAGGACCAGATAAGAGAGATGACAATCCAGTGAACTTATTCCATGCACATAGACCACCATCAGATTGCATAAACTCAATTCTAGTACTTGATTCAAATCCAGGTTTAAGACCCGCTAGGAAGTTGCTGATATATTCAATGATTATAGGAGTTAAGTAAGCATCGACAACAGTGGATTGACCTCTTGTGATACACTTAATCATTGGTAGAAGCTCATGAGAAGTTACAACGAATTTGAAACCAACATCCTTGGCAATCCTTTTAAGTGCAATCTCATGGTCTCTAAAATTGTAACCATGAACTAGACAAATAGCAATGGAGGCAATTCCCTTACCTTTCAAAGTTTCAAATTCTTGTCTTGCGACTTTCTCGTCTAACTCCTTAAGAATTTGCACAACTTCACCGGTGGTACCGTAAACGTATTCTTTTCCATCGACCCTACTCTTCCAACTGGATTCATCAAATTCTGGATCCTCGGTATATGCAGGTAAAGTGACTCTTTCGTCAATTTCGACTACTTCTTTATACAACACTTTTGGCTTGATAATCTTAAGAGCAAATAGATCGGGACGCGATTGATCACCAATATGGAGCATATCTTTCATACCCTTCGTAGTGATGAAAGCACAGTCGGAACCTTTTCTCTCAAGTAAAGCATTGGTACCAACAGTTGTACCCAATCTAATTGAAGAAATCATGGACGTATCCAATAATGTTCCTCTTTCTATGGTGGTTTTGGTGACGTACTCAATCACCCTCCTGATTCCTTCTGTATTGGCATCTTTATAGTTGTTTGGATCAACTGATAGCAATTTGAAGACATAATCTTCTTGTCCTGGAATGACAGCAAGAACGTCGGTGACTGAGTACAGTTAGTAATTGATCTAGTATATTCACTCCACAAATTTTTATTACTTACATGTTCCACCTCTATCGATGGCTATTTTCACACCTCCTTCGATGGTCATTTTGAAAGTGGATAATTATCTAATTCAGTAGCAACGTATCTCTTCCAAATAGATGTTCTATGGACTAGAAGCCGAGTAAAAGAATCTCATGGTTAATCATATAAAATACTTAGCCTGACTTATATATTCAAGATTGATCCAGCATACATTGAATAGAGGGGATAACAAAGGGCGGATAAATTGACTAAAAGAACCCCTAGGTGCCAAATTTCGGGGGTGGCGGCTTCTAGCACTATAAATTTCCTTGTTTAATGGGCAGTGAACGTTCGAGGGCACGATAAGAGGGCGATAGTAAAGCGCTCGGTTAAATTTGACAGTCTGAAATGCCTTAGAGATCAAGACTGGTCTACTGGTCGGTTTATACTTAGGATACATACGTATCGTTAAACAAAACTATAATTCAGGTGTTGGCCCAGTCAAAAACTAGGAGGGCACTAATTTTCTCATTGATAAAACGCCTGCGGGATGGCATCCAACGCAGGAGGCAATCAATAAATTACTGATATTCATGTCAGCGATACAGTAGTCTTAAAGTTTACAAGCTTACGTCTTTTTCAATTGTTGAATACCATAAAGTCTTTAATAAAATGCATAATATATAAGAGAGTAGAGAGACCTACCAGGTCTGTCTAAAGAAAAACCAAAAGAAACTAAATACATAAAAGAGATGACAAAAAAAGATGCTTAAGTCGTTAATAATAAAAAGGAATAAATAAAAAAACCAAAATCAGTAGACATATCTGAACATTGGGTTTTCCTTGTCTGTGATGTCATCGAATGCATGAGTCAGGTTTTCATCATATTCGGCCTCTCCTGATTCAATAAGAGCGTCCTTCTTCTTGTTTTCTTTGATGAAGTAAAATCTACATGCGATAATGGCAATGATCATAAGGCCATAACAAGCAAGATGTGTTGCCCAGGCGGTCTTATAAGCTGGAGATGCTGTAGCCTCTCTGGTTAGGAAAACTTGTGGCCCAACGGCATTACCAGACATACTTCCGAATAACGCGATGACGTTACCCATTGGTTTCTTTGTTTGACCGGCAACATTACGAGACATGACAGACATACCAACGGTGGTTGCAGCCCAGAAAGATAATGCAACATAATAACAAACTAAAAGACCAGCCCTTCTTGCAGTAGTTCCATTATTCTTAACGGTCATCATGATAACAGTGGTAATAATTGATGGAATGATATAGGCAACCATAGTGATCAAATTTTGCTTCGTCTTTGTGACAATATAAGCAGATGAGAAAAGGACAATTAAAATATAAGTACCTAAGACCATAGCTAATAATTGAGTTTGTAAGACTGTGAAACCGAATGAAGAGATGATGATACCAGCAAAAGCACCGAGACCAGATGTAGGTAAAGCGGTACAAAATAAAACAATGAAGTATAAGTACATTTGTGGATCGAGAAGACCTTCCCAAAGTTGTTCTTTTCTAATCTTCTTGTTTCTCATACCAGTTTGATTTTCTCTGACTCTTTCAATCATCAATTTTTTATCATCTTCCGAAAAGCAGTGACAAGTCATTGGAGAATCTGGGAAATACCATAGGACAAAGAAACCAAAGACGATTGATAGTAAACCGTAAGTTAAGAATAAGATTTGCCAGTTATATAAAGCGGCACCATGAATCAAAGTGAAACAGTAAGCTAAAACACCACCAATAATTTGTTGTCCACCGTTCATACCATACCAAATCGAGATAGTACCAGCTTGTTCTTCTCTACGATACCACATAGAACCAATAGTTAAGAAAATAGGTTGAACTGGGGTTTCAAACATACCTAACAAAAATCTTAAAGCCATCATTTGTGGCCAAGTCTTAACCGCAGCCATACAACATAACATAAGCGACCATAAAATAATCGAACAACCTAAGTACTTACCTAATCTAAGTTTTTGAGCTAAGATGTTTGCAAGAGGTTCAGAGACTAAGACAGCTATATAAGTAATGGTGGTAAGCCAAGAGTAGTCTTGCCCGACCATGTGAAGTTCGTCTTTAATACCCATAATGGAGGCAAAAGATAAAGTACCTTTATCTAAACATTGGAAAAGATATGTAATCATCATGACAGGAACTAATCTACGATCTATTTTTCTCTTTAATCTTTTATTAGTTTCTTCGTCAATGAAGATTCTTTCATCGGAAACATATTTCAAAACATCCTCATCGATACGATCTTTGTTCATATGAGGAGTTTTGTTGTCGTCGTCGTAATCGACCTCACTTGGCTCATACCCCTCAATATGGTTGGCCTTTGGTTTCATATCGTCATACAAGTTGGTTTCGAGATCTACACTATTGACAGAAGACATTGCTTTCAACAGATTTTGTTATTAAAATTAATAGTCTTGAGGTTAAATGTTCAAGATCGGAATGTTGATATCATGAGATCAAATACTCCTAGAAAGGATTTGAAGTACATTTTATACAAAGATGCAACTTTTAGCTTGGATATGATGAAAAATAGGAGGGGTTAGCTGCACCCCAGAATATACAAGCTCTCGCGCGGGGATGACATTGTGTGTGTGCTCACGTAGGCCGATCTTGTGAGGTAATCACCGAGGGCTAACACTCAAATCTCATACTTTTCCCCCCTAACCGCGCCGGTGCATCTTTTTGCTGGTGATTTGGGTAGGTTTTTTGGTGGGAGAGATGGTTTGTTTTGATTTTGGTCACCTTTTCATTCCATTCTACCCTCATAAGCTTCACGGTTCTGACCCTCCGTTCAGAGGTATACACAGGCCGAAATCATCATTCATTTTCCGCACGCCTATGGTGTCGCCATCATAGCTCACCTAGGTAGGTAGATTCTCTGATAATACGCCATCCATTAGACGTCTGATTTGGTAGATAATATTCCCCTTTTGCTTTCATTTTCCACACCCTATATATACTCTAAAGGATAGGGTGTTAGCGGGCGGGCGCGATCCTACCAGTAACTTGGGAAACAAAACTCAGTGGCAAGACGTTTAAGTTTACAGCATAGAAGGTTTTATAACAGGTATGAACTATATTTCCCTATGTAGTCACTATCATAATTTACATAGCTATCTATATACACGAACAAATCAATCTGTCAGCCTACCGTAGGACTTCTTCTCTACTGGACCAATTATGTTGTACCCAACAACCGACCGAAAAGCATAGACAACATTTTGAAAGATTGGACGATGCAATGTTCCATCCATAGAATTATGGATGTGAATGAAACAAAGTTCCTACTCATCAACCTTATTTTCCAATATCCTATTGGATACAGTTCACCCCACTCGGGAGCAGCAAGTAACCCACGCCGCATGCTTCTTTTTCTTGTCGAGACTGTAGGTCACGATTGTGCAAACGTCATAGACAACTGGGATATGATTATAGAATGTTAAAATCTAGCTGTAAAATGCTCCAATGATTATTTCGGGTAACATTGATGGTGGATGATTTGTTATCGTAAATAAAGAAAATCTGTCATTTTATGTCATCTTCCGTATATAATCGAAGTCTACCATATTTTCATGGTGAGATTTCCATTCTTCATCTATATTTAGACTACACTTGATATTATGGTGGATCAGTTACTTATATTCTCTAGTATATTCACGTGAGACCCAAGGTTGTAAATTCATTATGGTTGGATATATATATATTGAAGCTGTACTCATGGTTAATTACGCGTAGAATTTCAGCTGGAGTTCGCTTCTTCGTTATAGGGTGTTGTTCACCTCCAAGACATTCTACCGAGGTTCTGACCCCCCACGGGCTAAGATCGCCAATAAACCTAGTTTCGCATTTCGGAGTTCCCAGCTTTCTAATGCCGATACAGCATACCAAAATCACTGCTTTAGAGCATTCTGAAGCATGCATCTGGTAAAACAGTGAAGTTTGTACAAAGAAAGAGCACGGATGGGTTCTCATTCCCACCGACGAATGAGCCCTTGGCGCCCACCAACTTTCTCACTTTTTTTTAGCCGTTTACTGCTGCAACTCCACCAAAGCGAATGACATGGTGCGGCATTTCCCCACCTTTTTTTTCTGTCTCTCGAATTTTGATGGATGTGATTCTTTCATTGGGAGAGAGAGCTACACGCTTGATCAAATGATTCAACTTCGGGAATCGGATTAATTACTCTGATGATAAACTCCTATGAGCAAAATAATCTTTTTATTTTCCGTGAGAGTTTCGGATACCAACCTAAAATGAAAATTTTGGGGTATAGATGCTTATAATTTCTCTCCACCGTTAGTTTGGTGTGTGCAGTATTTACTAGATCCAGCTTTCATCCACCATAACATCTGTTTCAACGTTGTCCCGACATTCATCATACACAAGGAGAGCTCGGGTTAAGTTTCCTGAAGTTACCAGACGTTTCTAAGTGCTCAGTGGTAGCGATGCTTACTTTTAACTGGCGTGTAGTTGCTTTTCCAGGTTAACAACTGGGGTAAATCATACGCCTTATGCTGCTAGGTTGTTCTTTCTTTATAGACATGACAAATTATTTTTGTTGCAATAAATTTAGATTAAGGAAGCGGTTGCCACAATTACATAGTGTCGGGTCCCACATGTGCTGTATTCCAGCGTTAGGCACCGTTAGAAAGATGGTTGAACCATAACTTCTCATAAGATTTTAAATTCAAAGGTTTATGTTTACATTCCGCCAGAAAAATATTGCTTGGGTATTAGTACTCTATATAAAGTCCATAAGCGGCTTGAATCTGGTGGTGGTTGATTTGAAAAAGATCTAAAGGCATCTGACGATATGAAACAAATATACCACGTATATACCGTTACGCGTTTAGTCTCGCGTGAGGTTCGAGGTGTATCCCATATATACGATCAGCTCAAAACTCATGCCATTTTCTCTTATGTGAAAATATGAATCGAATTCTCGGCCTTCGCTGTTCTTCTCATCGCCTTTACCCAGAAAGGGAAGTGCTACAGATAGGATCTTGGGAGAATCATATCTATTACCGCATTCGGCAATGAATCTGAATTTTTGTGTGAGCTGATAAGCTACTGGAGGACCCAAATGGATAATAAAACGATCAATATAAATAAATGATGATCCATCAACACCACTCTTTCTTGCAGATATCCTATCCCTTATAGATCAATTGATTAAATCCACTGTTCACACATTAAATAACTAACTTCTATCAAATGGCTGCACCAGCTCCTCCATACGAGTTTCCAAAAGTTTCCAAGACGGATGGTCTTGTCGAAGGCTATTTAGAAGAAGCCCATGGTTATGATATTCCACAAGAAACTCTTGATAATGAAGTGGCATATTTACTAAAGGAGCTCAAAAGCAAGCCCACTTTCAATCCAGATTTAAAGTTTGATGCAGAAAAGCACATCATATTTACTGATGAAGATTTTGACAACTTGAAGAGATTTACATTGGATGACTTGAAAATCTCAAAGACACAACTTAAACCTTTCAGTAACTTTGGTGCAGCTTTCCCTTTCCCATTAGTCACAAGAGAAGCAGCTGATATGATGAAATGGGAAGCATTTCAACCACATATCTTGAAAGATTATGCCCGTTTACCAAACTTATCTAAGGGAGCTACTGGTTTAGACTTCCATATAGGTGGACACGCTAGAGATGATGCACCATTCACCTGGGCTTTTTTCACATCTAAGAAACTTAGTGAAATCGTTTCTAAAATTGCAGGTTTCAATGCTACCCACCTTTATAACGCTGAATTGGCACATATTAATTGTTCTCTTGCTTCAGTTGACCCAAGTATTCCAGCAGTTGACGATCAGACTCTATTAGCTCAATATGCTAAGCAGAATGAAGGTTCCGGCACTGAAATCCCAAGTACATTAGGTTTGCACTATGATTCTTCTCCTTTGGCATTAGTTGTAATGCTTGACTACGCTGACAATGCAATTGGGGGTGAAACTGGTATCATCACCGGTGATGAGAAAGTATTCCGTGTTCCAGATCCTAAGGTTGGTTATGGTACTCTATTACAAGGACGTATTGTTCGTCATGTTGCCACTAAACCATTGACCAACTCAAATAGAATTTCCATTGTCACCGGATTTTCTCCATCTGATCCAGAGGTGTTAGATAACTGTGCGCTGACTTCAACTAAGCCATCTGTTTTACCCCGTGCTTTGTTCAATAGATTCTATGCTGATTGGATGGAGTTTAAATTCAAAAAATTAGAGGATAAATTGAGGTTCCACCGTGAAGAAGCAATGAAGGATTACTATGATGGTAAATATTATGACCAAGCCAAATATATCAAAGTAATGAAAGATATGGAAAAGTATATTGAGAGTATCTACTCTGAGATGGAATTGGTTTCGAACAACCCTTATCCACCTCCACATTTCAATATGCCATATAATGAGTTACCAGATTACGAATAATCAAATAACTTAGTTGATGCAATATGTATTGAGCGTTAAATACAGAGAAAGAAATTTTTCAAAGGAAATTGTTTACGATAGTAAATTTAGTAGTAGTAATAGTAGTAGTAGTAATAGTAGTAGTAGTAAATTAGAGCGTAGTAGTGGTGGTAGTAATCGAGATCAACTTTTTAAATAAAACAAACAAATTTTGCATCTTACAAAATAAGTAAAAACGGTGTATCATATGTCCAGAGACATGGAGAATAAAAATAAAAAAAAGGTTTATGTTTGAAAAACTAGTTGAAAGATCTATTTTCTCTTGGAAGCAAAACTATCAGCAAATTCAAAAGCTTCATTCGTAATGTCAGTTGGAGCATCGGCGTCAACTACATAAACTGTGATTGATGTATAACATCCATCACCATCAATAATTTCAAATTCTGAAGGTAATGAGCAATCACCTCTGACACAGGTTAAATAAGCATCTGTGGTGTTTAATGTACCACCGACCATCAAGTTGGAGGTAGCGTTATAAACAATACTATTACCGGTGTCGTCGGCACCGGTAAATCTAGTCTGAATGTATGGTAATTCAGTACATTTACCATCGATATCAGTACCAGCTGGAGAGAAATTGACATTCAATGAAGTACCTAATGGTAAGGTTCTTGAGTTTTCACCTTGAACTGTAAATAAATGGTTGACTAAGTTGACACCATATTTGGAATAGATGTTGAAAGAATGATCAGCATCATCATCTAAGTTATCTTTGAAAAAGGAGTTATTTGTATCGGCACCAGAAAAGGCAATTGATGGATAACCTCTTTGATTAGCATATGATGCAGATCCAATGGTACCAGAAAGGAAGAAATCTCTTTCACCGATATTGTTACCTTCATTTGGACCACCGACGATCAAATCAAAAGTCATGTTGTTGAAATAAGTTGGTGAAACATAATCCAAACCAAATGCAACACAGGCAGTTGGGGTACCATTGAAATACCACATATTGACATCATCTTCTTCATGACCCCATGATGGAGAACCAGCAACTGGATAATCAAATAGAGCATTAATTGGTAACGTGTTTTGTTCTGGTAATTGAAATTTACCACCATTACCTGATTTTTGTTCAGCGGGAGCAACACAAACAACGTTATGTCCAGCAGCTTTCAAATCTCTGTAAAAAGCTCTGATATTGGTAGCAGCCCAACCATCATCGTTAGTCAATAAGATGTTCTTTGCAGCAGCAGTAGAGATCAAGGTAGAAGCAATAGCAAGAATAGTGGATAATTGCATTTTGGTATGGATTAGCTGAATGAAAAATATCACCTCTGGTTGGAATAGATGGAAAAAGGCATGGAAAGTTCAAAAGTAATACGGGATTTAATAATGAATATATACAACTCACTGGAAGCAAACCATTGACTAATTTGTAAAAAGTTTGAAACCGATACTGAAACCGCTAAGTTATTCAACTCCTCCTCAGTTAAGGTATTCAAGTTGTTGAAGCCGAAAAAGGTTAACTAATTAGTTGCATCACGTTTCCCCGAATTTATTCCTCGGACCGTTTTGTAACTATTGCCTATTAGAGAAAACATGATTCTCTCCGCTAAGTGGGGACGAAGTGCTGAGGAATAGTGCTTGTAAATCTAATGACAAATTGGCCAATGGTAGCTCTAAAGTTGTGACCCGTTTTGGCGGAAGGAGTCTAATACCCATGCTTTTATGTATCGAATACCCGCAAATGCCCAAAATGGTGGAACACGTGCAAATCGCTAGCGTACACTGCCCTTGAAAAATTGAAGGCGGTAGTGAAATTAGGGGTAAAATTGGGTTGTAACTAATGTGAGTGCCTGGGGCTAGGTAAGGTTGGAGAGATTTTATTGGTCGATATGGGTTTCAAGGTTTCCTAGTATACCACGTTTCTTCTGTATATTTCCGGTTAATTGTGTTCTCGATTGCTCATTTGACTCTATTGGGAGATATTTCTAATTAAAACATCCAATAACCATCTCGAAGGTTTCCTTCATGCATCTTTATGAATATTTCAATGTCTTCGGTGAAAACTATTTCGGGATTCATTTAATGGTCTTTTTATAAAGGATTGGATTTCCTTCCCCAATGTGTTTTTTTGTTTTTCCAAAGTGAATATATGTTTTGAGCGTCTTGAATATCTTACTATTCTCATAAACAAGTTATTTCTCTTCTCTGTGCGATAACTCATAGATAGATATTACAATGAAATCCTTTTCTTCTTTAGCTCTTGTTGCCTTCTTAGCTGCCTCGGTTTCTGCCACAAAGAACATCTTGTTAACCAATGATGATGGTTGGGCCGCTACCAATATTAGAGCTCTTTACAATGCCTTAACAGAGGCCGATTACAATGTATTGTTGGTCGCTTCCGCCGAGCAATGGTCTGGTAACGGTGGAAGATTCATCGTTCCAAGTAGTAATAAATTGGAGAGAAATGGTATTTTCGATTACCCATCGATTGGATCACCAGCATGGGGTTATGAAGAAGATGATAAAAACATTTGGTATTTCAACGGTTCACCAGCTGCTTGTGTTGCTTTAGGTTTAGACTATATTATTCCAACCTATTTCCCTAATATTTCTATTGATTTAATTGTTGGAGGTCCAAACGAAGGTAATAACCTTGATGAAAGAGATTACACTTTATCTGCCACCGTTGGTTCAATTCAATATGCTGTTGAAAGAGGTTTACCAGCCATTGCCTTTTCTGGGGCCGATTCCAACAACTCTTTCTTCAAAGACAACTTAGACTCTGATCCAGAACATTCATGGAATATTTACGCAAAGGCTTCTGTAGAATTAATTGATGAATTGTTTGCCTATCAAGGTGATTCAGAACACTTATTGCCTCTTGCTACTGGTTTGAATGTTAACTTCCCTGTTGCTGGTTCCGATCTTTCTTCCAACTGTACCAACTCTAACTTGACCTGGAGACACACCAGATTAACCGGTAGTACTGTTAGTGATTACTCTATTCTTTACAATGCTACCCTTGGTAACTTTGAATGGAGTTCTGTAAAATCCGACGGTCTCACTGGATGTTTCAGTGGAGATTGTTCTTTACCAAATGAATACACCATCATCAACAATGGTGCATGTGAAGCCACTATCTCTGTTTTCACAATTGATGGTGATGCCCCATCATCTATTGCTAACGAGACCTTGACTTTATTTTCAGATCTTATTGGTGAAACCGCTTAAAATTATACCGTGTTAGCTTGAACTGTGTTCAACTTCGGTAAGTCCATCCCCATCCCCATTTTTGTTACCATCCTTAATATTTTTTTTCTATATTTATCCCTTCTAGAACGTAGTATAATTGATTTCAATAAAAGTAGTATTTTTAATCACTTCACAGGCTCAAAATGAGACATAAAGACAACTCATTTCTCTGCCTTGATTATTTCGACATTACGTCCTTCTCGGCGACCCGTTACTAATTTTACCGATGCTAATCAATTTATGTTATATAATGCAATTACTATCAGTGGTAGACTAACAGTGAAGACCTGCGTAATGTGCTTCTGTGGATCAATATCAGTATCGGTACGAGTTCCTCGATAGAGAAGACTTATTATAGATATTATTCTTTCTTAGATTTCCGTTTGAATCTCTGATTGAGATATAGAAATTTAAATTCACAATTAATTCTGTTGATTATGCATTATATAAATTGGAAAACAGTGATTCAAGGCTAGACGGTCACTTTTTGAATTGGAAAAGTGACTAGTATATATGATAGTGCCACTTTTATGTATTTGAAGAAGTAGTCAAGTGAATATCCACCTCACGGGGCACGACAGCAGGTCCGGTTGTAAGCACCCCGCCAGAATCGCCCTACTCCTACTCCTACCTACCCACACACCCGTGCCCCACCCGCAGACGCCCATTCTCGTCCCATCCCACCCTGCACAGCGAGAGAGAGAGAGAGAGAGAGAGAGAGCGGAAGCCTGATGCGAATGGGAAAAAATGAGGAAGTAAATGACTAGCAAGGTTTTGACTCAGGCAATCAGCACTGGACAATGGATAGTTTTCCTGTTTGATCTTGCATCTTGTATTTATTAATCGATACTCCAAGTTCTCGCAGAATCTATACTTCGACACAGCAGTAAGACAGTGAGAGACATTCTTTTGTCAGTCCTTTTCTTTTGCATTAGTATTCGGTCAGCAGATCCATAATACTTCAGTCACCCACCACTCATAGTTTATCAGTTCATCATCGCCGTTGATTGATAATACCTCATACATCATATTTAATTCCATCAGATATCATCCATCTGCAATCAGCATTTACATTATACTTTCATAGAGATTTTACAACCGATTGATCGACTTGTTGAATATAGCGTATCTTATCACATACTATTTCAACTAGCCAAATCAATCGATCGATCGATCAATCAATCAATCAATCAATCAATTAATCAATTAATCAAGGCTAGATTCATCCATACATAACTTATATCTAGTTGCATTCCTTAATTTTTTTTTTGCCTCTTCCCCTACCCATCATTTACATCCATCTTCAAAATATTCAGAATAAATCGGATTGCTTCTTCTGATAGCTTATACATACTTTGACTCTTTTATGACATCAGAAAAGAATAACGATATAGCTGAGGCAGAAATAGGGGGCTTTGACAGTTCAAACATATTGAAAACAGTAGAAGATACATCGATAATATATCAACAACAAGAACAAGAACCACCACAACACCAACAACAAGAACCACCACAAGAACAGCAACAACAACAGAATCAACAGCCACCACCACAGAAAATTCAGGATAGGACAAGGGTAGCCACCATAAGTCTTCCTCAACCTACAACACAACAGAAACGTCACAACTCTCAGTCATATCTATTACAAGGTAATTCAACTAAGAGAGGTGCTATTTTCTCACCTTCAGCAAGTTCTGCATTAGTCTATTCAACCCCAACTTTCTCATCTATGGTAGTTAACCCTAGTGGAAGTCAAGCTCCTATAAATTCTATAAATTCCATTCAAAAGACATCACAGAGCCAACGTTCCCCCGTACAATCTTTTCAACAGATGAACCCAAATACAAATATCTCTGATCCATCTTTATCATCTGCAAACTCTAGAAAATTTACTCCACTTTCCAGCGTTGCACCAAAGATACGTATGTCACCAAACATACAATCACAGAATATTCAACCAGTAAATAATATTTCATCACACTTGAGGATAAATAAAACTCCAACTCCTTCCATGAATTTTGAATTGCCATCATCTCCCAAATCTAAGTCAATTGCAAGAGTATTTGAACCAGATATGAGCGTCGAAGGATCAAGTGAATTAAACGATGTCCCTAATTCGAGGGGTAGAGTGACAAGCGAGGCACATCATAGTGTCAATTCTCCTGATTCATTCCCCGAAATTCAACAGAATCAACAGGGCCAACAACAACAACAACAGCAAAGCAATGGTCAACCAAGAAGACCTAGTACAGAAACTATGACATCTCAACAACCACCTCAACAACCAACACAGCAAGAACAACAAAGACAGCAACAGAAGACCATTTCATCAGAAGAGCAATTACTAGCGTCAAACTTACATGAAACATACAAAGCAATCTTGAAACTAGAGTCAGAGACTCAACAAGGCTGTATCGAAGTGAATGAAAAGTTAATGGAAAATGATGCAAGTGCTGAGATAACTCCAGAATTATGGTTAGTATACAAGAAATGTGTCTCATTATTAGATCATTACTACGATTTTTTATTATATGCACTATCCCCAAGTTCCGCTAGAGCTGGTAAATCTCTAGTTACAAATTATAGAATATTGAAAAGAATGTGGATATTTGGTATCGTTGCATTTTTAGAAGTAATAAAAAACGTTACAGCTATTTTTGTTGAACATGAGGTTTGTTCTTGTTTCATTTCATACGCATTCAATATTATTAGTTGTCTCACAGATCCTACCTTGGGTATCGAAGGTTACTGGGCAGAAAAACTTGGTGATTTATCAAGAATGGCTATAGCTTTATATCCAGCCAGATATATGGATTGGAAAGTTGTTTCAGTTTACTGGTACCAATTGGCAATGATGACCCAATTTGGCCATGGTAAAATATACTATCATATGTGTACTGTAGAGACAGATAATTTGGAAGCCCTTGTGGAAATTGGTAAGAGTGTTACTTGTAGAGATCCATTTACTCCAACTTCTCAATACCTGAGAATGATAGTTGACAATGCATGTAGTCAAAGAAATATCTTATCATCAATCGAAATGGCTATGATTGATTTTGTCAAAATTCACAAGATTCTCTTATTACCTAACTTCAACACCAATCAAGAAATGGCCAATTTGGTATCTCATTACGCATCAAATTTTGGCTTAGACAGTTCGAATATAGACTATTTCTCATTGACTGGTCAATTGGGAACATCCATACCCATTGACAAGGCAAACTTCTGGTTCCAAAAGGGACCGAACTTCTCCATATGTAATATAAATCATTTGATTGGTTTTGGTGATAGTAGAAATCCATTTGCAAAATTATTTGAGTTACCCGAAGCATTGAGAGAACGCAGAGAGAAGAAGGACAAAAAGAGAAAATCCAAGACTTATGACGGAAATGAAGCCAGCGATGGTAGTAAGCTATCTGATGTCGAATACATGTTCTGCTCCTCTGCAGCTGAACAAGATGAAAGTTCATGGTTCCCATTGATGGATTTCATCAACAAAGGTGTATTAGAACTCAGTATCAAGATGCTTAAGCAATATATCACTGGTCCTATACAATCATCCACTGGTCACGTCATCATATGGCTCTATTTCATAATAGCAGTTGGTGAAGCTTTAAAGAAGTACCCTTCAGCCAAACCAATGATGCTATATTTCATCCACCGTTATATTCCTTGGATGAAACTTGTTCCATATCTTAATGATATCTTATACTTGGTTAGATCAGACGAACAAACTCGTACCCTTTTGAAAGAACATTTGAGTCCCGATTTTAAACTAATATATGGTGACTCCTTGAAATACTTTTCAGAAAATGAAAAACTTTGGGAACCATGGAAGTGTTGGGGTTCTCTTTGGTTCGATTTTGTGTCATTGAAGAAAGATTACACGTCTGTCTTTGAAACAGGTGTCAAGGGAGATATCTTTGATTTACCAACAAGTGGTCCACGTTATGATCCAAAGGGTGACTCTCAAAGATACTTAAGAATCGTCTTACTTGCTTCTCACATCGCCAGTAATTATTCCTTTGGTTTGATTAGAAAGGACAATGTATTCCAATTTGAAATAATAAACAATCTATACTCCATAGAGGTTACCAATGCAAGTGCAGCTGTCTTTGCCGTCGATGCAAGATTTCAGTTCTCCTTTGATGATATTGTTCCTGGATTTACCAATAGGTTAGAGGATCAAGGCGTATCTGCTAACTCCGTCAACGACGAACAATGGTGTGCGCCAGTAGATGGACGCTCTTTGAATTGGAATTACAACTCTGCCAAATTCTTAGAAGAACATATCGACGCTTTATCCTCTGATCTGAATCGTAACAGTCCAAAACTTGATGATATATATGTCAACGAAAATTACGCCAATGGTGGTAATGCCACAGATGTCGAATCAGATGGTGACGATGAGCATAACATCAACAGAGATCCACAGGCCACACTTTATTCTTCAATGTCTTTGATTGGAAAACAAATCGAAGGTGATTTAGGCGATAGAATGGATACAGCATTGACTTGTATCTCATTAGATACGAATACTTGGTTAAAACATTGTGGACGTATTTTCAAGTGTGTCAGGAGTGATATCTTCAAGCTATCCGTTCCACTCACTGTATTCCAAGAATTACGTTCCTTGAGAAGGGCAGATGATGCCGTTGTAGCAGATTCTGCAACAAGAGCCGTTCTTATCGTTCGTCAATTATTTGCCGAAAGAGAGGTTTTGGCTGTTCGTGCAGATGGTACAAAAGCTTCTGGATTGGCTGAAACCACTGAATTTGAACAGAATACTCACTGGCGATCAAATACGGACGAACTCATAATGAATGGTGTCAAATTGAATAACGAATTGGGCAGATCTTTATTGGTTGGAAATAATATCAAGATAAATCATATGAACAAGGTATTAAGTGCCGATGAAGCTCGTGAATTCAGATACAATGTTCTTGTATCTGATGATAGAAATATGGCCTTGAGAAGTAGGGCAAATAGATTTATGATCTTACCAAGTAAATGGCTTTTCACACAGATTGAAAAAGTTGCACAAGGAAGATGCACCGACTAGTTAGTCTACTTAATAGTACTATTGATGAGACGACATCCGAACTAATATTTGTTCCTATGATTTTATATCACAACTGAATTACATGATTACATATTTACATTATATGTTTGAATAAAACTTAATTTTATAATAAATTTAAAATCCGTAGAACCACTTATACCGACTATTATATAAATTGATTATACAATCTTTTTCCACCTGTAATAAACGTCTAACTTATTATCCGACCCGTTGTCAAATCCCTTGAGTTTGTAATTACCAAGGATAATTTTATCCCCTTCTTTCAAAACTTCATACTCATTTTTGAAAATTCCAAGGCCTATAAACATATCTTTGCCGTCTTCGCCATTTGAAACACAAACCAGTTTCAGACTTGGACGATTCATTATGAAGTCTTTGATTGTCCATACTTTCTGGTCATTCACGTTACTCCGACTAATCACCTGCTTGTAGTCTAACAGTAGATCTTCCATACATATTGATTCAACAGATCTCTTCAAGTAATACGTCAGATTACCTTTCTCTGGGGATTCATCGTCGGTGAACAACATATGTTTCTTCCCAATTTGTCCATCATTACTGGACTTATTGTACTGCAAGCCTGATTCACGGACGATCGAAGAGATCCTCTTTATATGTTGAGCTTGTTTGTCTTTTTGGTTGGCCCCACTGAACAGAGTCCTTATGTTAGTGAGTGAAGTCGAGGAAGAACCTATTTCCTTTGTCTTACTCATCATGTCAAGCTTCTCAATTGTTCGTATACTGATGGAAGATTTGTTGGTGGTGTGTGGAGTTGAGGGTATAAGTGGCTGTTTTCGTATATGTCCATCTGATAGAAATTTCGATATTTTAGAAATTGACATTGAATTTTCATTTTGCAATGCAGATTTATTGAATACACCTAGCCTTCTCGTGAAGTTGGGGTCAAGGTTGTTAACCTCCTCGGTTATATCCAACAAGGCTCGTCTTGTCTTCCTGTCTGGCATTGTTATTCAAAGGAAACAGGATAGGTAGATAAGCCAACGAATAAAAAGAACCCACAGATCAATAACTCCGCTTTTGTTTACATTTTATAATTGGAAAATGGCCTCCGCGGATTTTGTGACATTTCCCGCCGCGTGCCCACCAAATCGTTGCAACAAGTGCGATATTTTTTTTACAAACTAAACATTTAACCAGTAACCGCAAAGTATATTGTTATATACGTAAAATAAATCCCTACACATAATATATAATCATCTAGGAATACAGAAGAGATACCTTTCTGTATTTCATGTTCTTTTCTAAAAATCAAAATTGTTAACAAATCTAAAGTTATTATAATACCCAAGACATCAACTTGCCTAAGAAGCCACGCGTTTCTACCTGTACTTCCTTCTCAAGTTCCAATTCATGCTCTTCCACTTCTTCTAACCCAGAAGTGAAATCTACTTCTAATGGTTTCTTGAATTTAGTTTTCTTGAATAATTTCCAGAAAACGAAGAGACCAATGTTGAGGAAATTCATAAAGTAGTAGAATAGGAAATTTTGGTATGACCACCAACCTGGCAAGAAGACTGTATAACCAAGGCACCATATCTGAATCCAAATGAAAAATCCAGCAATGTACATAGTGTAAGGTTGGAACCAGGCTCTATAAGGCATTTCTTGCTTGTCTAACCCTTGTGCTACAAAGGCTCTACGGAAGAATATATATGTGACAGCCATCCATCCGTAATTCAGTAATTGAGCACCGGTACATAAATTGACAATCCAATTCAGTACAACTTCGGAACTAGAACTTAGTTGCAACAATGACAATAAGGCAAAACATGTGGTTAAACAAACAGCAAGGACTGGGATACCGTTACCATTACAGAAGCAGAAGAATTTTGGAGCAAAACCTCTCTTTGCTAATGAATACAACTGTCTTGAAGCACAATACATGTAAGAGTTACCGGCAGAAAAGGCACTTAAGATAACAACTACATTGACAAGAGAAGGTAAACTTTTGATACCCATGTTCTTGATAGCGATGACGTAAGGAGAAGCGGAAGCATCAGATGTTCCACTAGTAGCACCGGCAATTAATTCTGGATTGGTACAAGCAATTAAGATACCAACGGAAAGAGCACCACCGATGTAGAAAATAGCCAAACGGTAAAAAACAGTTTTAAACGCTTGAGGCATCACAACTTTTGGATTTCTACATTCACCTGCAACTAAAGCTAGATATTCAGGTCCGACAACAACAAAATTTGCCTTACTTAAGGCAGCTAAGAAACCTTGGAATTTACCCAAGTTACCAACAGTGACGTATTCTTGGAAAGGGTTGATATTGAAGTTTCTGAATCCAAAGACATCTTGCTGAGGATTACCACCTACCATAGTGATAAAAGTGAACAATAACAATCCAACAGCAAGTAAAAGTTTTGTTATAGATAAGTAAAACTCGGATTCACCGTACCATTTGACTGTCCATATATTGAAAGCTAAATAAAGTGCGATTTGAACGGCACATGCAATACCTGGAGAATAATCGTCTCTCCAGAAATGAATCATTGTGTTACAAGCGGTAATTTCAAAAGGAATATAACAAGCTTCCATAAGGAAGAAATTCCAACCTGCACAAAATTCTAAAGCTTCGTCAACACATCTACCAGCGGTCTCAATGAAAGGAGATGCTGTTGGCATAAGACAAACGATTTCGGCTATACCAGAAATCAACATTAACATGATAACTGTCCAAAATGTGAATGCAATGAGCAATGAAGCTGGCCCACCGTGTACTAAACCTGATCCAATGGTAACGAATAAACCTGTACCAATAGAACCACCAATAGCAATAAGATGTACATGTCTTGCTTGTAATTTTCTTTGAGTCTTGTGATTATTACTGAGACTGAAGAACCCATCAGATGAAACGGCAGATGAACTTAGTGAATCTGCACCATCTTTAAATAAGAACTCTTCCTTAGATTTCACCTCTGTAAGACTATTACTTCTCTTCAATATGGCAACCATGATTAGATATACGATAAGAGAGATCTTTGATTTAAAATTGGAAAAGTCTCTTTCTGCTAGATTTGGCTAGCATATTTTTAAGACCAAAGGAATAGCCGCTGCCCTGATATATATACCATAAAAGAAAATATTTCATATAATATTCTCTTTTGGGAACACTACAAAAAGAAAAGAACATACTCCAGGGCGCAAATCTTTAATAAAATGTGTGCACTGACGTTATTTTATTGATTATTTCTTACAATTTTAAGTGGACATTGGATCTAGGCATGAGGTGTTGCATTTGACACCCATCTCTTATAGCATACGTTGAGTTCTTCTTTTGCATTTGGTACAATCCTCTTCCTTGTTAACAGGTGTAACCAACTCACTATTTTATCCAAAATTTTAATACAATAGAGTTTCTATGTAAGGTTCCTGATTTAGTCTTCTCGTTACGTCATAGGATTTTTTTTCGCATTTTTTTTTTCGCTCTGTCATATGTTGGAGTACCGCATTGCTGGGGTATCTATTGTCTACTGCGATCTGTGATCTTGACTAGCGGTACATATGTACCGCATACGTTCCCTACATACTATTTTTCAACTCTATACCATTCAGGAGCCAATATAGAGCGTTCTATTAGGTATAGCGACTTTGCGAAAAATTTTCACTAGTAATTCCTAAAGGGGAAGCATTACTCGTGCGGCGCGTGTCAAGCCTACTTGTAGGCGAAGAGTTATGTAGTGTAACATGACAGAGGGTCGGGCTTCTTTTGAGTTTTGCTCACATACAATAGTTGTGGATTTTATTTAGTGCTATTCAGCTACATTGCTACTTACTTTGTGTGAATGTCCTGTACTCTATCATCTAATATAGTGGCTCAACGATTCGGTGTCTATATGATCGCTTCACCGGATCACTCAACTATAGAGAAATGAAGCATTGTCATAGAGTTCCAACATTGGATTTTCACCGCTCTGAGTCTTTGTCTTTTCAACGTCAGCCCAAATTTTTAAAAACTCAGCGTGTGTGACATGTTCAGAAACTTTTCCAACAATTTTTCTATATAACTCCGAAACCAGTTCAAAATCCGTGGGGAACATTATATCAAAATATCCTTGATTGACCATATAGGTATCAGCGGTAATCATTCGGTTCTTGAACATCGTTTGCACTACAGGAGAGTTATATCCTATACTTCTGTCAGGCAACTTGGAGAAATCAGATGCCAATAGCTGATGCTGCGGAAATTTGTTCTTTAGGATTTGAAAGAATTTCAATAAGCGTGTAGGAACATACTCTGGAGTACCCAATCCATTTCTCATAGGGATCATAGAATCAATTATGGATTTATACAATTTCCAACCATTAGTAGGATGCTTACCAAAAAGCCTATTCTTCTTGAATACAGCTTTATTTGTCTCCTCTCTCAATCCAATAAAGGACTTTACCCAAGGATCAAGTTCGGGAGAAAAGAACTCCTTAAAATCACCATTTTCATCGATGACCACATAACCTTGATACGGCTGTTTGGTTTCTACATGATAACGAACAACGTCATGTGCAAAATTATCGAATACCTCCAAACAAATAACAAAACAGGGATCGTAAACCGTCTCAGTCCAATCAAAAATTGATTTGTTTATTAGTTCTATCTTATCACTATGTGCGTCTTTTAGCCTTATTTTAAGAGAACTCTCTTTTTGCTTTTGGGCTAAATTTCCCGAGATTTCAATTATTTTGTACTTTGTTTTTTTGTAAACCTCTGGATCATTTTGCTGTATGAAGTTTAATATATTCAGCATTAATGTACCGTTACCACCACCTACCTCGTATATGATCAGATCATTCAAAGAGTATTGGTTCAACTTGTAATTTACTAAGATATACCTAGCCAATGCCTCTCCGTAAAAGGGCTGGAATAGTTCTGTGGGAGTATGCCAAAGTTGCATTGATGGTTTATCAATATTCTGACTTATTACACTCTTCTTGGCGGCGTCTGTCTTAGCTACTCCGCCTACGAGGTTGGGGCTATCTCGGACAGCTAATGCTTTCTGATCGTATTTGTCGTATTGCTCCAACCATTTATCCATGAAATCATCGTATCCTTTTAATTGAGGGTAATCAAACCCCTTTGATGGATTAAAGATAATAGCCTCTTTGGAAAAGTAACCGTAATGTGGATTATATAAAGAGTCTTCAATAAAATCACCACTGAGCATCTTCACGGATCTTGGTCGGTGCCTTCTGGTTGACAACTTCCTAGAAGTCAAGAGGGGAAAGTTTTTGAAGTATTTTGCATTCTCATTGACATCAAAGCATTTGATGCCCCCACTCTCAAATATGAATTGAGGGATGTTGAACCTATTCGGCACTGATTGCTCACTTTCATTTGGTAATCTATATTGTATTGAGTTTGGAAGTATCGAATAATCATGCAAAAAATTGGTGGCGACATTCTCCTTTTTCAGAAGCGAATATGCCCTCTTCGTGCTAAGCCTGGCAAATTGACCGTATCGACTCCCCAGAATCATCGTTCGAATTGATATATTCTCTGTCTATTAGGAGCATACGCCGTCAGGGGACCCACACAGACACGAAACCACCTATATACCATATATGTTTACCCCATGTTTTACCTTCCCTTCCCTTCTCCGGAGACTGCCATTCTGGGAAGCGTGCCAATTAACAGATTGGGAAAAAAAATTTGTTAGTAGAAAACCGCCGCTACATGTTTTATTTTGACATTTTTGTCCTTCTACGTGACACTACTGAGAACTCGAACTTAGTTACCTACCTCAAGACTAACTTTATCTAACATGGGTGTCCCAGCTCTCTTTCGTTGGCTATCTAGGAAATATCCTAAAATTATTTCCCCTGTTATAGAGGAGGAAGCGATCATAATTGGCGATGTTGAACAACCATCGGTTTATTCAAACCCCAATCCAAATGGTGAACTGGACAACTTATACCTTGATATGAATGGTATTGTCCATCCTTGTTCTCATCCTGAAAACAAACCCGCCCCGGAGACGGAAGATGAAATGATGATTGAAGTTTTCAGATACACGGAGAGAGTCTTAAATATGGCAAGACCTCGTAAAGTTTTAGTTATCGCTGTTGATGGTGTTGCTCCAAGAGCAAAGATGAATCAACAGAGATCTAGAAGATTTAGATCCGCAAAGGACGCTAAAATAGCACAAGAAGAGAAAGAAAGACAATTAAGAGAAAAGATTGACAGAGGCGAAGAAATTGACATGGCCATTAAAGGTAAAAAATCATGGGATTCGAACTCCATTACTCCTGGTACTCCATTTATGGATATTTTAGCTCAATCTTTGAGATACTGGGTCGCTTTCAAGTTTGCCACTGATCCAGGTTGGGCGAAATTACAGGTAATTATCAGTGATGCCACTGTTCCTGGTGAAGGTGAACATAAAATCATGAACTTCATCAGATCTCAAAGATCAGATCCCGAACATGATCCTAACACAAGTCATTGTATCTATGGTTTAGATGCAGATTTGATCTTTTTAGGTTTAGCAACACATGAGCCACATTTCAGAGTGTTGAGAGAAGACGTATTTGCAAAGGATAATGCTCAACGTCAATTACGTATTGCCGACGAAATCAATATGGATGCAGCTACAAAACAGAAGCTGCAGGAAGTAGATCAAAAGAAACCTTTCTTATGGCTACATGTCAACGTCTTGAGAGAATATCTTGAAGTAGAATTGAACGTTCCTCGTCTTCCTTTCAAGTTTGATTTAGAAAGAGCAGTTGACGATTGGATCTTTATGTGTTTCTTTGTCGGTAACGATTTCTTACCGCATTTACCATCTTTAGATGTCCGTGATAATGGTATTGATATATTGGTCGGAATATGGAAACGTATTCTCCCCTCATTGAGGGGATATGTCTCATGTGATGGTATATTAGACCTCAGAGGTGTCGAGAAGTTAATGGCGAACTTGGCCTTACAAGAGGATGACATTTTCAGAAGAAGACACGAAAATGAAAGAAGAAGGGAGGAGAATTTCAAGAGGAGGAATATCGAGAAGGAGCAGCAAAATGCTTTGAAAAACCAGCTTTTGAAAACCGTCGCAAAAGGCAAAGATAGTGCCCCCATAAATCCTCATATGAACATGCCTCTATACAAAGTCACCGGTGAAAATGTCGGAGGGCTTCAAATGACTAACAATGAAATGATCCAAAATATCAGTTCTATTTCAAAGGCTAATACTGCTAACAAGAACGTGGCTGACATTTTGAAACAAAACTTGATGAAAAAATCAGCCTCGCAAACCTCTGTCAGCGCCGTAAGTGTTGTCAAAGGTGATAATGAGTCAAGCAGTAGTGTGAGCAGTGTAACTACTGATTCGGACGAACCCATTGACGCTTCTGAGGATGTCAACAAGAAAAGATCGAGTGCTGCAGCATTTGGTGGTGATTCTGATGCCGAAACAGAAGAAGACAATGATACTGTTAAGTTATGGGAGCCAGGTTACAAGACCCGTTATTACGAACAAAAGTTCCATACCACTGATCCAGAAGAAATCAAAAAAATCAGAAGAGAAATGACTGTAGCTTATGTTCAAGGTGTATCTTGGGTCTTACTATACTACTTTCAAGGTTGTGCATCTTGGGATTATTACTTCCCATACTATTATGCTCCTTTTGCTACAGATTTCACAGATATCGCCGATTTAGATATTACTTTCAAATTGGGTACACCTTTCAGACCATTTGAGCAACTGATGAGTGTTTTACCAGCTGCATCCAAGCACAACGTCCCAGAAGTATTCTGGCCACTTATGACACAGCCAAGCTCAGAGATTATTGATTTCTATCCTGAAGATTTTGAAATTGATATGAATGGGGCTAAAATGGCCTGGCAAGGTATTTCCCTTTTGCCATTCATCGACGAACAAAGACTTTTGCGTGTTGTTCAAGCCAAATACGATCTTCTTTCTGACAAGGACATGGATAGAAACACAAACAAAAAGGAAATCTTACTCATGGGTCCTGAATGTAAGAACTTCAATTTACTAAAGAAGTACTTGTATGGCGAGAATCCTAAAAAGGACCTCAAGGTCACCTCTTCTTCAAGTGGTGTTGCAGGAACGGTGTATCCATCTTCAGTTTTCGATCCTGAAAGCACCATTGAATTCACTTTGACTACGGACGCAGATCACTCGTATTGTGCAGTACCAAATAGCAAATATCTCTACATGGGCTATGAAATGCCTCTCAAGATCCCAAGTAAATCAATGATTTTAAACGGTTACGTTTCCCATCTCAAATTATTACAACAACAAGACAAAGATGCTATCATGTACAATAATGGTAGATTCCCCCGTAATAATAGAAATTTTGACACACCATTGGATATAGATTACAGAGCTCACACAGGTCCTCACGGTGACAGTATCTATGAACCTCGTGCCGGTGGTTATAAAGGGTTCGTGTATATGTACAAACAGGAAGTTCAAAGAGTCTCACAGCAGCAAAGTAATTACAATAACAATTACCAACAAGCTTCGGGCAATGACAACTGGAACAGTTATGGCTCAAATAACAGGGGTTACAACAACAATTATAACAACAACTATAATAATAACAACAATAACAACTACAATAACAATGGCTACAACAATGGCTATGGTAACTCTAACTCCAGTGGAGGATATAACAATGGCCAAGGCAATTATAACAACAACAGAAACTACAACAACTCTGGAAACTCAAACTCAAGAGGAAGATACAACAACAATAGAAATTATAACAGCTACGGAAACAATGGCTATTCCAACAACGGCTATAACCAAAACAATAGAAGGGGATAGATTATATATAATGTCTGTATTTCGATTATAGTAAATAGGTTAATATAAAAATGTATAGTAGTCTTTCACACAACGAGGCAGTGTAAATCGAGCGTACGCGGAACATTTGTCAGACATATATACAGTATTCATGATGTGTTTGCCCTCTTTAGAGGAACATGAGAGGCGAATATAGAAGCCATAGCCACTTTTAGAAGATAATAGAGTACACGCAATGCCTCAATTTCTAATTTCAGCGAAGAAGTTAATTAGTATAGACGAGAGTGATAGAGAGTATGATTTCAAAGTGTCAGAATTAGAAGGTGCTGAGGTTATTGAAGAGTTGGTCAAGCTGCCTTCCATCCCAGAGTATTTAAGCAGCAGGCAATATCAAATTATAGTCATAGATTCCATAAAATCGGGCAAGGGAAGAGACGTCAGTAAGGATTTATATGCACAGGTAATTAGGCCACTTTTCAACGTACTAGACATTTCACATACCTACCTTCGCACCACTTCCAAGCAACACATAACACAGTTTGCTAAGAAGCTCCCGAAGTCCAATAAATACACTCTAATATTCTTGTCTGGAGATACTTCGATCTCGGAATTCATCAATGGTTTGGATTACAAGGATATATCAGCTATAAATATATTTAACTTTCCTCTTGGTACAGGAAATGCATTTTGCCATTCCTTGGGAATTCATACCGTCTTTGATGGGATCAAAATACTGTTGACTGGATCAACTAAACCATTTAATATCTTCACATCCAAGTTTTCAAAAGACTCTTATCTAATACATGATGGTAAAGAAACTGAGATAGAATCTTACAAGTTTTTTGTTGTAACTTCTTGGGCCCTTCATGCTACCCTGGTGGCAGATAGTGATACCACCGAGATGAGAAAATATGGGGTTGATAGGTTCAAGATGGCAGCTTCGAGACTTCTTGAGAGGAATCCCAAGTTCAACGGAAGGTTCAAAATAATAGATAAGAAGAGCGGGTCCATTGCGCAGGTAGTTAAAGGCCCTTTTACTTATTTTGTCTCCGCTGCACTCCCAAGATTTGAAGAAAAGTTTGTGATATCACCCCAAAGTGATCCTTCCGATTCTGCATTACATATAGTTTATTTTTCACATCAAGAATCTTCGGACTCTACCTTGAAGATAATGGGAGAGGCATATGACAATGGTGCTCACGTAAACAACCCCGTGGTAGGATATTTGAAGATTACAGATGATCAATCGATCTTACTGGAAGTTGACGAAGACGATGCTGAATTATCAAGAATTTGCGTAGATGGTTCCATAATTTTACTGAAAAACAAAGACCTCAAAACAGTATTGGTGGAATGGGCTGATAATTCTGATTCAATCCATTACATTAGCTGAATGAACTATCTGATAAGTAATTACAATATATTTTATTAGTTTTAAGTAGTATACAGATTTGAATAAAAAAATAATAAACATAAAAACAAAGGAAACTCAAACCTTAGTCCAAATTATAAAATGGGACCTTTACTAGCAATTATGAAGAGTTAGGCTTTGGTTTTTTATCCTCGTTTGTATTGTTTTGATCCTCGGCTGGTCTCTTAGCAGGAACACTATCAGCAGTGGATGGTCTACTAGGTAAACTGAAGACAGCTGTAGGCTTGGCTACAGGAGTTGAAACTGGTCCAGATGAGCCACCAGAAGCAGAGTTGGTAGTAGAGGTCAAAACTGAACCGGCCGATGACATTTGCTTTTGCAACTGCTCTTGTAAGCTAGTCAATCTTCTCTTCATAATGGTTTCTTTGAACTCATTTTCCTTACGAACAGCAGCAGTGATTTCGGCTTTCAAGCTCTGCTTTTCACTTTCAAATTTTATCTTGTACTCTTTCTCCAGGCTCTCTTTCAAGTCTTTGGTAAGAGCATCAGTATCAACTGAACCTCCGCTTCCGTTGGAAGTCGTACTAATGGCTTTGATTTTATCTTCGTACTCCTTCTCCAATTCAGCTGAACGCTTCTTCCATCTTTGTTCAATGACTTCAGCAATTCTAGCATTCGTAGGAGCACGGATTCTGGACTTGTGCTCCTCAAGCTTTCTGTTGCTTTCTTCTTCAAGTTTAGCTTTCAATTCTTCTAATTTCTCAGCAGAAACTGGAGCACCAGCGGTATCCTTAGCTTTCTCCAACTCTTCTTTCAGTTGCTCGATCAACTTGGTTTGCTCTTCAACATCAGCTGTATTAGCAGAATCCAATTTTTCATTAAGTTGGGTAATTGTGGTTTTCAAAGAACTTATTTCACTGTTTAGCTTGTTAGAATTGATGGAGTATTCGAATTTCAGCTTTTCAATATCGGATTTAGATTTCTGAAGTTCATTAGTAGCTGTTTCTAATTCCTTAGTCAAAGCTTGCTCAGTTTCTGAAGTCGAGGAGTTTGCAGAGTCTTTCAAAGCACTCAATTGCTCAGTCAAGTCATTCTTCTCCTTGACTACCCTATTCATTGCAGCCTTTCTCTGGTCTAACTTGGTTTGGGCCTCAGTTTTAAGATTGTTGTACTTTCTTTCCAATACAGTACACTTTTCGGTGATTGAAGCTTCTGAGGCTTTCAATTCTTCAATTTGTTTCAAGAACTCAGTTTGACTATCACCTTGGTTAGTACTCATGTTTGATAGTATCTCATCAGCACGCTTCTTCCAGTAATCGGCTTGAGTTTTATTGAGATCAATTTCGTTTTGCTTAACTTCAATTTCAGTGGTTAGCTCATTGATCTTCTGTTTCAAGGGATCGACACTCTCTTTTAATGATGTGTAGTTAGCAGTTACCGTTTCGAGTTTCGAACTCACTGTAACATTTTCATCTCTCAATGACTTGTTATTTTCACGGAAAAGCTCAAGCTCATGAAGTTTTTCTTTGATTTCAGATTGCAAGTCGTTGCTCTTACCAATATGAGCAATCCTCTCCTGGGCCTTGGCAAGTTCGGTCTTGACTTCAACAAGCTCATCTTCATTCATGGAAAGCGATTGACGTAATCTCTTTTCTTCCAACTTAGACAAATCAATCTGTTGTTCTAGCGAATCTTTTGATCTTTGCAAGTAGGTAACAAAGTCCTTCATTCCTTGGTCATCGCCCAAATTGTCAAACATGGTAGACGATGATTGTTCCATTTGATTCATCAAGGTCCTATTTTGAGACTCAAGATCATCCAATTTGTTTTGCTTGCCTCTTAACTCATCTTCTAACAAGGTCTTTTCAGAGTTAAAACCTTCTTCTGCAATGATCAATGAACCTCTGACATCTGACAAGAGTCCTTCCAATTCGTGTATTTTTTCTTTACATTCCTTATTTTCAGAAGAAATCTTTTCGCCCTCAGCAAGAACAAGTTTCAACTCTTCCGATTTAGCCTCATATTCAGATTGAACTCTAGATAATATTTCCGACTTACTGTGTAATTCGTCTCTTAGATATGATAATCTATCTGTCAAGTCAGATTGAGTGGTTTCAGAAATTGCAATCTTGACCTTGTATTCATTGATCAAACGCGAATCTTCAGCAACCTTCTCGGAATGTGTAGTTTTCAATGCTTCTAATTCACTCTTGGTGGCAGATGCCTCAGCTTTAACTTCTTCCAATGACGATGTCAAAACTTCTACTTCTTTCTTTGATTCTTCAAAGGACTCTTCTGATCTTTGTTTAAATTCTTCATATGAAGAGGTCAATGAAACTAATGCTTTTTCAGTTGACTTGCAGATCTTTTCAAATGTCTCAGCGCTATTATTTGCAACCTCTAGATCTTGTAGAACATTATTTAATTCTTCCTTGAGAGTGGCAACATCAGCAGTAGAAGCAACAATGGAACTTGTAACAGCTGCGGTGTTCTTTCTGTTTCTGATTTCCTCTAACTTGATAGTCAAGTTGGTGACTTCTGAGGTAAGTTTTTCAACGGACAATGTCTTGGCCGTGAGTGACTCGCTCAGCACTTTGACCTCAGCATTCAAAGAGTCAATTCTTTGTTGGTATATTCTAGAGTCGGCATTCTTTGAGGTAAGAATACGTTTTACTTCGTCATTAGATATCTCCAATTTGGATCTGGTGGTAGCGAGTTCAGTCTGTAAGTCACCGACAGTCTTATTAAATTGACCAATTGAGTCTTTGAATTTTTCCTGTTGGTCTTGTTCGTTTGCTCTCAAGTTCAAAACCATTGTATTAAGTCTTGATTTCTCTTCTATAAGATCATTGTTTTCGATTCTTAGACGTTCTTCAATGGATTTCAACATGGACTTTTCTGATTCAAAAGCTCTAATCTGGATTTCCAACGTATGCTTGGCACTCTTTGAATCAATCAATTCGTCAATGTGCTTTTTGGAGTCAGCTTCAAGTCTTGATAAGTTGGTCTGAGTGCGGCTAAAGCTTTCTCTAAGTTCATTGTTTTCAGCCTTAGAGTATTGAAGGAGATCTTGTGCCGATTTGTGTCTTTCTTCATTCAATTCAGCGGTCGACTTAGCACGGGCGAGATCAATAGACAAAGTGTACTTTTCATTTTGCAGATCATTGATTTCTTGTTCAAGTTTCTTGATGGTTTCTTTCGATTCAGTTCTATAGAACTCAAATTCATCCTTGACAGTTTTCAAGACATCTGAGCTGACGGAGGCATTGGAGTCTACTGCTCTCTTCTCTTGGTCCTTATTACTATCTACAAGGTTCTGTAACATATCTCTATGAGCGGTCACACTCTTCAATTGAGCATCGTTATGTTCTAATTGATCTTTCAATTCAATGATTGCTCTCTTTGCTTCGTCGACAACGCTAGCTTCTAACTCCGAGACCTTTTGATCTCTATAGTTTTCCTCTTCTTCCAATTTCTCACCCAATGCCCTTGTTGCAGAAAGCAATTCTTCATTCGTCTTGATAAGCTCGGTAACATTTTTGAACGTTACTAGTCTACTTGAGATTAATTCATCAGTATCAGTACCACCTGGGCTTTTGTAAGAGCTTTGTTGAAGCAGATGGTGCAACTCTCTCTTTTCCTTATCGGTCAAAGGTGAATCACCCTTTTCACGGAGTGTTATTTCGGTCAATAGTGTAGTAACTTGTCTTCTGAAGTCTGTATTTTTCTTCTCTAGCGATTTGATAACCATTTCGTACTCTTTAGCTCTTTTTTGTAATATTCTGTTTTCATTGAGAATAGTCTCTTTTTCCTTACCAGATGACTCTAAGATAAGGCTGATTTCAGATAATTCACCTTCTAAGATTTTACATTTTTGATTGGTAGCTTCCAGGATAGGAGCCTTACGTTCGAATTCTTCGATGAAGCCATTTAGCTCACGTTGAATCGTTTCCTTTTGATGTTTTTCAAAGAGATATTTCTTCTTCAAATTTTGGAAGTCGGAATATAGTTGACTTAAAGATACTCCTCCATCTCCCATATTCTTTGCGATTCTTTGAGCCATTGGAGAGAATATAACCGACGAATCAGGAGCAGCACTACCATCTAAGTCTCCTAGTATATTAGCATTCTCGCCGTACATCATGGTTGTGACGTTACCATTTTGAGTAAGGTTTGAGATAGTATCTTCAAGACGCTTGGCGTTGGCCTCAGTTAAGACTAATTTTTGGGTAGTGTCATCCAATTGTAGCTTCAGATCAGCAGCTTCCTTTGCAACTTCATCTTTTGTAGATGTCAAAGCAGCTTCTAGTATACCTACCCTGTCCTTTGAATGTTTATCGGCTTTAGTCAAAACTTCTAACAATCTATTTTTGGTAGCCATTTCTCTTGCAAAACTTTCTTGTTGTAGTACCACTTTGTCATTCAATTTTTTCACAGTCATTAGTGTCTTGTCATACTTGGAGTTTATCTCGTTCAATGATTTGGACAGATTTTCAGATTTGGACTTGTATATTTGCGCCTCTTGTTGGTACTTGTCAAGATTTGATTCTAATTCGCCAACTTGGACTCTCTTTAGATCTCTCAATTCTCTGAGTTCAGCGACTTTCTTCTTTAACTCTTCTTCGTACCAGCCCGAGGTTTGTTTTACTAGTGTAACTTCTTGTTGTAATTTGGCATTAGTAAGAGACAGTTTGGATGTTTCAGTTAGACTATTTTGTTCGGCAGTTTCTATTTCTCTAAGACTGATGAGCGAAGTCTTGTTCAAAGCCGTAAGACGATCTATCTCTTTGTTAAGATCTATAACTTCGCATTGTTTTTTTGAAAGCATTTCATATACATTTGCTTTTTCCGTGTTAAGTGCCTGGGCCCTTGCCACTATTTCTTCGGTTGATTGTTGTTGTCTGTTTAAAACTTGTTGAAGTTTCGCAATCTCAGACTTACACTTCGTGTTCTCATCTGTTAATGCAGACTCTGTTTCACCAAAAGTCTCAGATCTCGCCTTCAGCTGAGTCAATTGTCTAGCCAAAGTTTCCATTTTCTTAGAGGAAGAATGTTTAAACTGTTCAAAATTCATTTCTGTTAAGGAATTAGAAGATTCAACGTCATGAAACTCGTCCATCTTGAGTGAGAGCTTCATTATAATTTCTTCTCCTAACGAATTTAAGACATCGGCGGATAGTTGGAAAAAAGACGCAATCGAATCCAAACTATTCTGTTTACCTTCAGATTCTTCTTGGTCAATATCAACTTCCATGGGAGTTGATTGTTTTGCACTTGGTACTGTATTACGGAGGACAGCAGTGTCTTCTTGATGTTGTTCGACTTCAGGTGTCTCTTGAATAACTTCATCGCCGAGTTCCTTTTCTGACTGAAAAGGCACATGATCTTGTTGATTTGAGCTCAAATCTTGATCTGGGGTGAATTGTTCTCTGGCTTCTTCCACGGGGTGAATTAGTTCAGTAGTTTGAGTTACAGGTTCATCTTGTAATGGAGTGACCTGGTATTCAGTTGGTTGGAATTGAAATTGAGTGTTCAACCCTTGGTCAGGATATGCAATGTGTCCCTCTACCTCATGCACAAAGGGCTCGGATCCAGTTTGATCATACTGCAATGGTGTACCTTGCTGGTCTGAATTGAGGTATAGATCGTTGTTGTTTACAGTATCCTCTACTGGTTCTTCAGAGGTAGCTGTAAATTGAACTTGAGAGTTCTCATCACTCGCTTGGAACTGAGGATCCCAATTTTCTTCCTTCTTTTGATCCATAACGTATACACACGCACTAATATATGGTGTGATTGCCTTGTATGGTGGAATTGAGAACGTATCCAATGGTGCACAGGAAAAGTGTAGGAATAGTCAAGTTCTTGTCAATCGACTTGTTTGTGTCAACTTAAGTTGAGCTTGTTTTTAACGAGGGAAAATTCCAACGAAGAAAATTCGAGAGGCGTGAGGAGTCTTCCCGATTAGGAAATGTCGACAGAGATCGAAACTCTTCTGTTTACTAGCTCTTTGGTGCACTTCTTCTAGGTGATGATGAGTGGGGTACCACATACACATTTGGACAGCCAGAGTTTGCAGCCCATACAGAATGTCGGCCACGAGAACCAAGCCTAATACTCAGCGGGCAGACGGTATGTGTTGTTTTTGCCTATGTGGTTCCCATTAGCCAAGGTGACTGACCATTTTACTAACGCGATTTTTGAACTACTCCAGACGAATCAGATCTCTCCGACGAGGAGCAAGAGATCCTTGACCAACTGTCCAAGATACGGGAAAGGAAAAGACAGAAGAAAGAGGCGTCAAATGAACTGGTCGAGTAAGTAGCCTTTTTACTCACGCATTACACTATTAGAGAATCCTTACTAACTGACATCTTAACTTAATATCTAATAGCTCCGATCCAGAAGACATAAGGGAAGAAATAAGGCAAACTGCCTACTTCAGAGACAATGCTCTACCGGAGAATGAGACAAAACTGATAGAAAAGATAAAAAAAGAGACGATATTCAGGAAACAAAAACAGGAAGAACTCGGCTCATTTGCTTCAAGGATGCAAAATGCAAAAGTTGAAGCAGAAAAGAAGAAAGTTAAACACGAGCTGATGGTAAACTCAAGGGATTATTCTTTCGATATCGATGACGATTTCAAGCCCATGGATTTAAGAGTTGATGAGAAAGAGAAATATTCTGGAAGATTCATCAATAAGAGATATATTAATCCTGAGTTACTAGATCTCTTGGTAAAGGATAAAAAGCTTCTAAGAATCGAAAATCTATTTGACAAAGTCTCTCCTCCTGATTTTCGTCCTCCCCAATACCCAAATTATGTGGTATTTGGAGTAGTCGTGGCCAAAACCTCGCCAAAACCAACGAGTGATAAAAAGGGAAAGTTTGTCACTATCACTTTATCGAACTTTCATTTGGAGTTGAAACTAAATTTGTTTGGAAAGGCCTTTGAAAAATATTGGGGTATCAGAGTAGGAGATGTAGTCGCCATTTTAAATCCCTCTATATGGCCGTACAAGTCAGAAAAGGGTAAGACTTTCTCAATTACTTTGAAGAATGAGGGTAACTCCATAATAGAAATCGGTAGAGCAAGAGATTTGGGTTATTGTAAGCATATCACCAAGACAGGTCAGGAATGTCATCAATACTACGATACCAGGAGTGCTGAGTACTGCAGTTTCCATATGGAATTGAAGATCAACAAGACAGCTTCAAAGAGATTAGAGCTCACTGGTACCGCTAAGATGTTTGCACCTACAATAAACGGTGTCAAGCAGGCAGTCATCATGGATAAAAATGCAACATCTAAACTTTCGGGACGAGTCGTTAATGATTATTCTGCACCAGTATACAATAGAGAAGAAGATATGGCAAGAATACATTTCAGTAGTAAAGAGGCTTCAAAGGCATTTTTCGATGACAAATACCATAATCCAAAGTTTCTCACAGATATAGCAAATCAAAAGCTGATCCATGCAAGAAACTTGAAGGAAAAGAAACTACGAAGGAAACTTGCAGAAATTCCTGGTGCTGACATGTTGAGGACTCCAGATCTGGAAACGAAAAGCGAGAGACTACATAGAAACAAGATTACCAAAATTGCTTATGATCCTGCAACAATGAATAAGATTGGGTTCAATCCAACCAGGAGAGTATTTGACAGTAATTTGAGTAACGAAAATGCAGATCGTTCAGAAACACAACTGGCTCAAATGCTGAGAAGAGAGAGACAGAATTCAGAAAAACTACTGACTCCTTCTGATGAAGATGTCAGGAGTAAGAGAGCTTTGTGGAAAGCTACATACAATGGATATCACAAGGAGCCAAAACAAGTTTCTGCTTCTAAAAAAGCACCCACCAAAACGGCGACTCCAGATTCAGATAGTGACGAAGATATCGACTTCGAAGATTTCAAAATCGCTACAAAGAAATGATCTGGTAAATTGGATATCGTTTAACGTTATATAACATATGTATTCGGAGATGTACGTGTCTATATTTTGTAAATATGACTTGAATATACCTAATATATACTATCATAAGATGAGGCAAAAGTCCACCTTCAGTAAGCACTGCCTTGAGATAGACCGAAAACTTTTTTTAATTTTGGTGTTATAGATTTTGATGACAAGATTAATATCTCTTACCTCTGCTACTTTCAATCCATAGACAAGAGGTCAAAGCTTAATGTTCTTGCGTAATACAATAAAGATCCACCGTTCATTGTTGTCAATATCAAGAGGTTTAGCATTCAAACGTTTTTATCAGCTTCCAAATAGACCTACGTTTATCAGCTGGCCATTGACAAGAAACTCAAGTACAAGTACCATGTCCGAAACTACTATCAAAAATAACAAACGTCAATTGGACGAGGCACCAGTCTCGGAATCACCTGCTAAGAGATCCGCTTCTGAAATTATAGAAAAGTTTGGTTACAAGAGTAACGACAGCAAACCTATTGTCTGGATCGATTGTGAAATGACCGGTTTAGATTTCATGAACGATCATATCATTGAGATATGTTGTATTATCACAGACAAAGATTTGAATATATTGGATGAAGAAGGCTACGAATCTGTTATCCATTACTCAAAGGAAGTTATGGATGGTATGAATGAATGGTGTGTAAATCAACATGGTAAGAGTGGCCTTACTGAAAAAGTCATCTCATCAGAAAAGACTCTTGAAGAAGTAGAAAGTGAGCTATTCACTTATCTCGAGAAATACACGAATAAAGGTGTTGGTATCTTAGCGGGGAATTCAGTTCACATGGATAGGCTATTCATGCTCAGAGAAATGCCAAAGGTAGTTGAATACATGACTTATAGAATCATTGATGTTTCATCTATCATGGAAGTTGCCAGAAGACACAACCCAAGAGTCAACAGCTTATTCCCAAGAAAAACTGAAAGTCATACCGCTAGAAGTGATATCTTAGAGAGTATCAACCAATTGAGATACTATCGTGACAATTACCTCAAGTCAGAAGCAGAACTTGACGAAGCTAAAATCAAGAGCATTTATCAATCCAAACCAATATCACCCCCTCCAACTTCCGATAAGAAATCGGAGGAGTAGATCAACAGATATCGCGTGTATATATGTACGTAATTATATGTATATAGAGGTTCAAAATATATTTCTTTATACGGATAAACACCACCATGAAGAGTGTATCACCGGCACGTTGTATATATAGATATATATGTCATGACAGTGTAGAAAAATCGCCAGATACAACAAGGAATTAAGTCAACCCCGTATCCTCATCCTCATCCTCATCTCATCCTCATGTCAGGATTTTGCGCGGGTTTTTTATTGTTTTGTGTGATTCATCTAAAGGCGATGACGCTTCGTGTTCCCGTTGAGCCATGCATACGACTTGACGTCTAATTAAGTACACAACCGTCAGCGTCCTGCAATTGTGGAATCTATATCAACATCTAAAGGAGATACACTAGGATATTGATCGAAGTCTTATCGATAGTGGTATTCTCTTGTATCCTCTCAGTTTATAGCCCTACATATCAGACCATTATATTAGAAGAATATATCCAATAAGAAAGGGCGATAGGGACTATTTACCAAGAGATGTCAGACAAGTCCGATAAGATATTCAATGGTGGAGAAGAAGGGGAGTTATTTGCTCCCAAACCCGTCCGTGATGTATCACAGAGGATGTCCCCTCCTTCGAACTATACTTTGAGGTTTACGAACTCAAGATCCGTCTCCCCATGCAACATGGATAACAACAATACTACTCCGTCAATTGATGGAGAGTTACACAAATCCGATAACGAGTTTTACCCAGATTCAGACGATGAAGATAATATTCATAATGCGACACAGAGTAGTTATACGCCTCCAAGGTTAAGTCAAGCGAGTGAGTTTCAGAATGATTTAATTACGGCAACTGCACAAAATCCAACTATCGTCTTAGAACTAGATATGGACTGTAATGTCAAGTTCATCAGTAAAAGATGGGAAGGTATTGTCGGTACTAAGATCAGTAAGATTATGAGAAAGCCAATAAACGATATAATAGTTGGAGGTGAAGAAGACAGAAAAATATTCAACAAGGCTGTCTCTATTATGATGATAGATGATGATAGTTATAGAGTTAAGTTTGTAGTACAAACAAATCTCTTCAATTTGGATAGAGAACATAGAGTTTCTTCATCATCAACTACGAGTGCAGAAAACAGGCATAGGCATGCTTCCATCGCCACCGCCATTACTTCTAGTGTGAACGACGAAGATCACGATCATAATGATACCAATAATATAAGTGAGTTGTCACTCAATAGTGGACTTCCCACTAGTGATTTTGAAGACGACGAAGATGCGGGAGAAGAAGTAACTAGTGTGCATTCAAGCGCGTCAACTTTGTCCACGGATGGTGGACTTATTGAAATGGAGGCTCAGGGTATTCTGATTCATGACAAAAATACAAGGCAAGCGGTTCATTCTATGTGGATAGTCAAACCTGCTATAGCTCCAAAGGAGTTAACCTTAGAACTACCCGATGCTCTGGTACTGAATCTGGGATTTGGTATCAACTTGTTTGAATCATATTTGATATACCTTACGGAACTTGGTGTGACGGATGAAGATAATTTACCAAAGCCTCCCCAGGAACTTTGTAGGATTTGCGAACAACATGTGCCGAATTGGTGGCTGGAAAAACATTCTGAACTATGTTTACTAGAACACAGAATTGAAGATATTGTTGAGTTGGATCAAGATGCTCTTACTGAACACAGAAAAGTTATATTGAACTTACTTGAAGCATTGGCAAGAAGGCCATCCATTTCCTCATTACCATCTAATTCATCGTCCAATTCTCTTATTAGCCCTTCGAGCTCTTCTAGTAGTTCCATCAGTAGTTCCTCCTCTTCTTCTATAATTGAATACAAAGGTTATCCCTTGCCTATCAATTCGCCCATTGACTCACCAATCGGTAGAAGGAAGAATTCCGCTCCATCTATTATGGCAACAAAGAGATTCCCAATCAAGAATCTCGATATTTTATTACAGTATTGTGACGAAGCATTGAAGGTGAATCCAGGTGAAATCAAAAATGATAATGAATACATGATATCTTATTCACCAACCTCAGAAAAGGCAATGCATAATTTGTCATTGATCAAGATACCAGAGTCAAGTGATCCTACAATCAAACTGATTACCGACGATACAGGTGCTTTGGTCGTGGCCAAGATGGATGCCGTTGCAAGATATGCACATACATTACAATACTGTGATAAGATTACTAAGGAGACAGATGCCATGGTCTTAGAGATGGTTAAAGAAACCATTCGCAAAATAAATGAACAGATGATTCTAATATCTGATATCGAAGATGAAGACACCAGTTCATTCGCTATTCACTCGCCTAAACCATACAAGACCTCAGACACTAACTCCAGTTTAATCTTTGATCAAGCATATATAGAGACAAACCCACTTGCTTCATTATCGAGAGAGCATTTGTTACTGCACAATTACAAGACTGAAAGTTTATCGCCAAGGTCGTTAACTCCAAGAAGCACTGGAAGATCGACTCCCATATTACATGTATCTCATCATGACCTAAGCGACACTGAGAAGAGTACAAAGACTTCGAGTACTAGATCCACCGCCGTTTCTACACCCAAAAGACCTCTTTCTCCTAATTTCAGCGCACCCATGAGCTCAATTCAAAAGAATACTAAGACTTCAACGAACAAGTTGAACTCTAATATTTCTAGCAGTAGTACACCTATATCATCGCCATTGCTGTTATCTACCGATAACAACAACAATTCTAACCTACTGAGCATATCAAATATAGACAAGAATCAATTATCACCGCTCTTGGTTGCATCGACAAATAAACCTGCCATACCTTCTTTAAAAGACTACGAGGTCATCAAGCCCATCAGTAAAGGTGCTTTTGGTTCTGTCTACCTGACAAGAAGAACACTTACACGTGAATACTTTGCAATGAAGATCTTGAAAAAATCAGATATGATTGCCAAGAATCAGATCACTAATGTCAAGGCAGAAAGAGCAATTATGATGGCACAATCAAACTCGCCATATGTCGTTCAATTATTCGCTACATTTCAAAGTACAAATTATCTATACCTTGTCATGGAATATTTAAATGGTGGTGATTGTGCCACTTTGATCAAGAACATGGGTTCATTGCCAGATGTCTGGGCCAAGAGATATATCGCCGAGATCGTAGTGGGTGTTGAAGATTTGCATTCAAGAGGTATAGTCCATAGAGATTTGAAACCGGATAACTTATTGATTGATCACAATGGACATTTGAAACTTACAGATTTTGGTCTGTCGAGAATGGGTTTAGTCAGAAGACAAAAAATTATATCTACTTCAAGTCCGATGGTCCAATCGAAAGCGACAATTGATAGTACTTGTGATTCCAAGAGAATAGCCGGCTCATATTCTACAATGCTTGAGAACAGCGATGATCCATTCACTGCTTCTTCTTCTTTAGGTAAAAGTAGTGGTAGCAACGTGAACGCAACAGCTATCAGTAATAACGCATTGAGTACTCCACCAGCTCAAATTCTTACATCATCTCATCATCGTAGATTGTTGAGTATAACTCCTTTCTCATTAACGCCTACATCACCATTGGTCACTCCAGTAAGCAGCAATCTCCATACCAACTTCGCATTTGACGACCTTGATTCCCCACTGCATTCAGAGTCATTCCAATACCAGCAACACCCTTCCAATTTGATACAACCTCCTCAATTCAGTGATAAGACACTAAGATCTTTATCGAACGCCAGCAATAGTTTACCCAATTCGCCTTTACTAAGACCTCTATTACCACGTAATTCTTCCCAATCGTCATTTGTATTCCACGAAGATTCGCCTGGTGAAATTACAAATTATGCATTATTTGATCCAACGTTGGACGAAGAAGAGACGCAACAACAACAGCTTAGAAGGTTTGTTGGTACCCCTGATTATCTCGCTCCAGAGACCGTTGCCGGTGTTTCTCAAGACGAAGTTAGTGATTGGTGGTCGATAGGATGTATGTTATTTGAATTTCTGTTTGGATACACGCCATTTGGTGGTGATTCTCCAGAACAAATTTTCGATAACATATTGAACGGAGATATCCAATGGCCTGCTTTATCTGAAGATGAGATGAAGAGTTTTTGTTCAGATACTGCAAAGGATCTTATCAATAAATTACTTATTAAAGATCCAAGTATCAGGTTAGGTGTTGGAGGATCAGAAGAAATCACAAGACATCCATATTTCAACGGTATCAATTGGGATACATTATTTGAAGAAGAAGCCTCATTTGTACCAAATGTAGAAAACCCAGAATCGACAGATTACTTTGATAGTAGAGGTGCCGAGATGAATGCATTCCCCATGGAAGATATGATTACAAATGCCGATCGAAGCAGTAGGTATGACAATGATAATGCCATTCTCGATGATGATGAAGGAGATGACGAAGACGAGGGGATTGAGAATAACGATGGTGATTTGAGAATGGGTATGCACCAGAGACATTCAAGTACTCATCCACATCCTCATTCTCATCCTCATCAACTTCATCAGCCTCATAATATATCGCAGCCTTCTACTCCAACGATGTTTATAAGATCAGATTCAAGTTCTTCCTCCGGAAGTACTGGTAACCGACTTGGAAGTGGAAGTGGCAGTGGTTCATCTACACCTAATATAGGTAAACGAGAAAGACGTGCTAGTAAATTGGCCATTGAAAGTTCTTCATCTGAGTTTGGTTCTTTTAACTTTAGAAATTTAGCTGCTTTGGATAAACAAAACAAAGATACCATCAATAGATTGAAGAATGAACATCTTGAGCATAGAAATAGTATATCATCTTCAGTCTCTTCTGCTTCGGATTATTTCATGATTAACAACAGTCACAGTACTGGTGGTTCGATGAATCCTCAATTTGTCATTACTCCAGGTAGCGGTATCAGTATGAATAGTATTGGAGGTGGAAGTACAAGTGGATCGAGCAACTACAATACCAACAACAACAATAATAATACTAATAATAATAATAATAATAATAATAATAGTACTAATAATAGCACCCCTCTCGCTACTAGTACCAGATCAAGGGCATTATCAATCGGTGCGAATAAGCCATTATCACAAGTGGTGGGTTCTATGGCAAGTACCCTTGGATCCTCGGTAAGTTCAAACAAGAATTCAAGTTCTGGTAGTAATTTAAGTGGAAGATTTGTTAATTTGTCAATTGATCCCACAGCAGTTAATTCATCCTCTTCTGGTGGTGGCAATAATAGTGAATATGAAGCTGATGCTAGTTCTCAAAATACAGTTTTATCACCTGGTTTGCAAATGCAAAGAGGGGGTAGTGGAACTGGTACGACCAGTAGAAGTGGTAGTGGAAGTGGTAGTGGAAGTGGTAGTGGAAGTGGTGGTAGTCATACCACTATGCCAAGATCTGATTCGGGTTCGCCTGTGCTGAATAAATCTGCCCTCAGCAAGATTACAAGTCCCGTTGGATATACGAGTACTACAGAACTAGGTTCCCCCGTTATTAAATTTTTCAACAAGCAGGTTGTGGGAATGAACAGTGATTTTTCACCTTCCTCCTCATCGGATACCGAGGGTGTCATGGTTGGTGGAAGTGAAAGCAACTCCAAAGTGAGCACCCCGGGGGATAAGAACTCTGCTTTGTTTAGAATCAGCCAACGTCGTTCATCGAGAAAGACTATCCATAGGTCTTCTACTTCATCTACCAAATCTATCTCAGACCATTTGACCAACAAGAGACATTCGTCATCTTTAAGGTTCACCAACGATCAATTCAAGGAAACAGAGGATAGGAGAACAGACAAAGGAAGGGATGAAGAAAACACGGGGAAAAAATTCAACTATTTTGATATTTTACTGTGTGAACCTATTCCGATTATAAGGTATTCCATTTCAAAAGATCTTGAAGGATTAGGATGTGATGTATTATCAGTCTCGAATGGATCCGAATTAATTAAGAGATGTACGGGAGAGGTGAAATTCGATCTCATATTCACCAGTCTTGAAATGAACAAATTAGATAGCTTTGATATAATCAAATTGATTCGAAATACAAATGAAATCAATTCGAATACGTTTATCATTGGGTTGACTTCTTTCTATTCCGAATCGCGTAATTTGAACCTTAAGAATGGGGAATTGATTGATTATATACTGGAGTATCCTATAAACTCTGAGAAGTTGACTATGGGGTTGAATAAGTTTAAAGAATTTCAACTCGGTGGTGGGGCTGGTACAGAAGAGGCTATTATTAGTGATAATGAATAAATAAATAAATAAATTGATAAATAAATAAATAAATAAATAAGGTATGTACATCTGTGTAGGGGCCTCAAATAAGCAAATCGATTATTGATTGGAGAGACTTTTTAAAGGGTTGAAGAAAGAGACGAATAAAATGAGCAATGAAATGGCAACGTATTTCAAGAAAGTCTCAGATGTATAAACCAATGGTTTGGATGATCTCAGTAAACCGACAAACTTCAGAGTAAATGATTTGAAACTGAACAAGTCATCTACTCTTTCAACACAATCTACACTAGACGAGCTCAAATCCAATTGATCTAGTAATTGCAAGGTCTCGAACCATTTTTCAGGGACAGGTTCAACTGTGAAACCGGTGAATTTTTCCCTTGGGTAATTGCAAATGGTCTCCAAGGGACCACCTGAATTACAGGCTAATACTAGTTTCCCTCTTGACATAGCTTCAATTGGTACAATACCAAAATGCTCAAATGAAGGTGTATACATTAACAATATAGTGGATGATAATAACGAATTTTTAACATCTGTGGAAATAGAAGGTAAGAATATCAAATCTGATTTTTGGAAGAGTTCATTTGATACCAATGTTTTCAATTGGTTCGTGTTATGTATAGTGCAATGATTCAACTTTAAACCATTTGCCTTTTTCTCCAGTTCTATCAGATATTCGACGTTTTCACCGACTCTTTTATCGTACCCTCCTGCAAGGATCAATTTCCTGTTTGTCGTTGGATTGGCAAGTTTGTATAAATTGAATGAATCAATGGCTAATTCTATGTTTTTCTTCCTTTCGAATCTATTGATACTCAAGAAAAATTGAGTTTTATGCAATGGAGATGGGATTATATCATTTGAGGAGTCTTCGGGGATACAAGGGTATAAGACGTTCAATTCTCTGGATTCTAAAGATTTGAAAGTACGCTGTACTATAGATTTCGTGAATGACGAATTAACAAATAGTAAATCGGCATATGACGTAGACAATTCTTCACAAAAATCAAATAAAAACCTGTAAACTTTTTTGATCAAGGTATGATGAGAAGATAATAAAAGATCTGGGAAATGGATATAGAATGCAATTATTGTCTCGGGGGATTTAAACAAATGTAATAAGGGTATACCAAAGGATAATTGATCCAATATTACTATATCATATTTGAAAAATTCCCCAGTTAAAATGAGGTATGTACTGAGATAAACTTGTCTCAGGATAGCAAAGAAGATCTTGAATTTCCCCATAACTGAAACAGGCAAGAAATCTCCAATCACCGTGACTTTCAACTCATTCGTTTTAATCTCTTCAAAGCAATGGGATCTATCACAATGGGATGTATATATGTGAACGTTAAATGATTCGGGGTCAGATTGTAACGATAAAGCAGCGTCTACAATCAACCTTTCTGCACCTCCAATCCCTAAATCTGGGTGAATAAAGCAAGCATTCTTTGGCGCCATTATTGAATCTCCTTCTTTGCGTTTAAGTAGTCTTGTCCTTTATACCCATTATATAGACAGGGGAGGGATATAAGCCTGTATATCTATCTATATGTTTCAAACCAACCAGGCTCCGCAGTAGATCTCCAGAGATTACCCGCGCATAGAGCGTCAACCACGTTAATTACATTTATCCAGCCAGACATGTGTGAGTATTAATTACTTTGGTTTTATTGCGATTAGAGATCAACAGTCTATTCAGACCAATTTCAATATAGATACAGTATTTTGAATTGAAGGATGTTGGTTCCACCGGATAATTTTGCACTTGTAGAAAAGGGAATATATCGGTGCTCGAGGATAACGAGTATCAACCTTCAATTTCTAAAGACTATTAGATTAAAGACGATATTATGGATAGACGAAGAGAGTTTGCCTCGATTGATCAGTTTATTCATAGAGGAGAATTACATCAGGTTGATCCAATTAAAGAATATAGACGATGAAGAAAGCGGTGATGATGGTAAGGATGCTATTGAGAGTCAAGAGGAAGAGAGTTGGTTATTGATCAAACCAAAAGTGATGAGTAGGATACTCGAGATAATACTGGATTATAAGAATAATGGGAATATAATGATTGTTGATAAGAGTGAATTTGTGATAGGTATGATAAGAAAATTGCAGAGGTGGAGTTATTCATCTATCTTGAATGAGTATAGATTATTCATTGGAAATAAATTCAACTATTTTGCGGAGATTTATCTGGAGATGATTGAAATTGAGTATACAGAAGACAAGAAAACAAAGCGAGAAATTGATGTGATAGAGACTGACACGCTAGATGATGATGATGATGATGATGAAGTATATGAACAAGAAGCAGAACAAGAAGATGGTGAAGATGAAGAAGAAATAGTGAAAGATGTCGAGAGTAAGATTAGTGAAGGGATCCATTCTATTTCAATTAAGACTAGACCCGGTAGTTTCAACAGTAATAACAAATTGGAGAGTCTTCATAATTCACAAAATATCTCTCTAAGTTTGTCATCTTTATCGCCACAGATTCCGAAGAATTTGTTGAAGTTGATGGAAAAGAGAAAAAAGAAGATCAATACAAGCAATGAGGAAAACTCTGGGAATGGGGGTAGTAGAGTGGTTGGAGAAGGTAATGCTACCGGTGTCAACTTTGAAGGTAACGAAAGAAAGAACAATAGCAATAACCACAGTAGTAATAACAATGACATCCACCCTAGCAATACCAATAACAACAACAACAATAGTAATAATAATAAGAATACAGCATTGAATGCTAGTACGGTGGTGAATGGTAAGCTAACGAGTGCCGGTGCGGTGAAGGAGATTAAGCCTATTAACAACAAGATCAAGGTGAAGTTGCCGGACCTAGAGAATTTACCCATGTGGTTCATAAGGCTTAACAAAGACTACCAAAATGATTTAAATAATCTTAATAACTACTAAGAGGAAATGTATAGTAACTAATACCACGGTACCAACCAAGACTATGGAAGCGACGCGACCCAACGCGACGACAAATAGATAAATAAGTACACATCATTACAGAAACACTAAACGCATGTCCCACACAAAGCAGACGCAACCCTCGGCGATAAAATTTCCTCATTGGGCTGCGGGATGGGAGGGCAGCAAAAATTGCTCCTTTTGTTCCATCTGCCTCAAGTGAGCGAGTAAGAGGGGGTTGGTGCTCGGCGTTTTTCTCAGTTTGGTTCATTTTCCAATTATCCCTGCACGGCTAACTCCAGTGGAGTTGGGCTAGGGCTTTGTTGCTCTCATATATGTATATATATATATTATAGTTATACTTATATATATGCCTGAATATATATGTATCAGCAGTGTATATATAAGTCTATAGGGTGTTTATGTATATGTATATATCTCTGTATAAATTCTCGTATAAGGTGAATGAGTTTTCATCGAGTGCGTACAATGTAGTATTGCTGCGAGCGCCCTGGAGTCCATTAAATAAGACGGGTGTGATTTCAAAATTGATCGATCGCCAGTACAATATCGTACGGGACCATCCGTAATTGAATTCGTTGGATGCTGAATCCCCTTATCTAACGTGGTGATCACACCGCGGGACATCCACCTCTGGATATATACATACCAATATAGACACTGTCACTGTCAGTGCTACACCGCTACACTGTGCCATACAGCTAGCTACCGCCCACACACACCCACACCCACACCCACCATACAAACTAATTAACTCTCGCTCCACTATCCCCTTTCACTCTTCGGTAGGTCGGCTTTTTACAAATTCAGTTCCAAATTGCCGGCTATTTCGAGCACTTGCGTTTGTATTGTTTATCCGGCGTTTAAATGAGATCCTTTTCTTATTTCCAACTGTTTTGTTATGATCTAGGTACACTGCACTACTATTCTATTTGTCTGGACCATTCCTTGCATTGCATTAAATTAAATTCATCGCTCTTTTACACTCGATATGACCTAATTCCCTCCTTTTTCGATTTATCAGTAATTTATTTCTTTCTTCACATTCATCTTCTATTCCTCTCTCTCCCTCACTCTCTCTTTATTACTTTATTAATTTATTCATCTATTCATCTGTACCCTTAACTCTCTGTTCGCTTGCTATTACCCTTATGCGCTCCTTTTTATAGTCGCCCTCTAACCATGAATAATAATAGACCCCCCGATACTTCGATCCAGTTACCCCCACTATTTAACGCCTCGGACACGGCGAACACCAATAATATGACCATTCATTCAGCCTTAATAAACCCTTCCACAAACACCACCGCTGCCAAGATACTATTAGATTTGAACCATTCCCAACCACAAATTAGCAATAACAACACTACCAACTCCCTCCCTCCTATCCATCACCATCACCATCACCATCACCATCCTCAGCATCTGCATCATCCCAATAGTGGGATCTCCCCCTTCGCATCTTCGCCTATAAGTCAGGCGCCTTATCCTCCAAACTTTAATTCTATTACAAGTCACAAGGGTGAGGGGAATCATTTTATTAATAATATTAATATTAATAATAATAATAGTAATAATAATAATGGTTATAAAGATGTTATACATTCAAATAGCGAGAGGCTTGCTTCCGAAAATTACTATCAAACCAATAATACTCAACAGTACCAAATGATTCAAAGTCGAAACAACTCCCTATTAAACCACCAATCTCCATACTATGAAGCAGTCCCACCAACCCCCGCTTCTTCTTCTTCTTCGTCATCTTCCACCTCTTCGTCTACCTCTTCCTCTTCTTCTACTATGAATTCAATATCAATTTCGCCTCCTAATTCGAATCAACAAGAAAATGACGCAAATTTCTTGAAGCAAAAGAGGACAAAGAGGGCATGTGATTTATGCAATCAAAGAAGAACGAAATGTGATGGTCAATTACCAATTTGTAACCAATGTACAAAATCAAATTCACATTGCTCTTATTTAAGAGAAAAGAAAAAAAGAGGTAGAGCTTCTGAAAACTATCCAAAAACCATAATTAGAAGAAAATTGACAAAGAAACAGAAATTACTGATGTTAGAAGATAGTAATAATATAATTATACCATCTTATGCTATACCTAGTGGTATAATGAATGCTGATTTTGTCTCACATAATAAGAGCAATCTTATAAACCCAGCCGAAATTAGTGCCAATTCTTTTTCAACTATTGCTAATACTACTAATACTACTACTACTACTACTGCTACTACTGCTGCTGGTACGATTACTGCCGAAGTTCCCAGAAGTTCCGTATTCAGTGGAAATCTAGGTTGTGACGATCCAAATCAATTGCAACGAGACCCTCCAAAAAAGCAACAACTATACTCTATTTATCACCATATCCCAACTTCGCAACATTTAGGTCAACAAACGTTGAATAACATTTCAATTAATCACTCTGTTCTTGCAGTTCAAAATTTCTTGAATGAAGTGAATATATCATTGGTCAGCGCAAACAAATTATTCGAATCGTATATAGCGGATAAGAAAAATCTACTGATCAGTCCTCATTTTGCATTATCAAAAGATCGGAAGGCAACTGTGTATAAACCTCATCTAACTTTGTCGATAATCTGTGTTCAATTGATTAGAGAAAATAAAAATGTCAATCTTATCGAAGATCTTATACCCTCGGATCCAATATTATGTTTAGTTGAAATCATAAACGATTTCTTATTGGTTAAACCAAATTTAAACAACAATTTAGACGACATATGTGAAAAGATTGTAAGTTATTTGAATTTCCAAGAGATTAATATCTTATTCGGTAAGGTTGCTTTGGCTATAAAATGTTATTCCAAAGCCATTGAATTGGCAAAGGAATTTAAACTTCATGAGTTGGATAAATTAGAAATCGATGATTCCAAATTATCCCTTTGTGAGTTTTACAAGAAAGAAGAAAAGAGAAGGATAATGTGGTATTTATACATTATTGATAAACTATTCTGTTATGGGGCTTCAAGACCTGTAGAATTGGATATTAAAGTTTTGGAACAGGTTTATCAACCTTTGGATGATTCTATTTTTTTCAACGTTATGAATTTAAACAACTTCCATAAATCAAGTTCAAAAAGATTCAAAAAAATCGAGAGTAACTTATCCAATTTCCAATACTATTTTGAAAAACGCAATTTCTTGAATAAGATTCTCTTATTGGCAATAATAATTGAACAAGTTAAGAAAAACAATACATTGGCTATATTACAAAATTTAGAATATGCCAAAGAACTCATTGCCAAAAACTATAAAATCTTAGAAGAATCAACAACTTCAAATGAACCTCAGGATAAAGCGGTTTATTCCGAATTGATGTATGTCGAATTCGCAGTGATTATATTGGACGATGCTTTGAAAGATGGATATACCTGTGATCCATTGAGTTATTATTTCCATAATTCGGTGGTTGATAGTATATCTGAACAGCTTGTCGACAAATCGGGTAAAGCACTTGCCAGGGTACCCTTTTCCACGGGTAAACATATCCAGAATGGTGGTAGTATAGTTGGTGGTATAGGATTGAATAATCCACTTCGTGAAGTATTTGACACCAAAACTACTACGAATAATGACTCTATCGAAGATGATCATAACAAGAAACCAAAACAAAATCATAATAGATTATTTTCAACTTATATAGATGATGCAAATTTTCTTGTTGTTTCGAATCAATATTCATTCATCAATACAATCGATGCCAAGATTGATCTGTTAAGAAGGATGAATGATAATAACAAAGGTATAGCCGATCATTATTACCATTTCTTGATATTTCTTTTCTTCTTTGCCATTCAACTGTTATCCTTTGTAGATTCTATAAATTTTGAGGAGCATGCTACCACGGAGGGTGGTGAAAATAGCATCATTAGTAGTGGTACTAGTACCTTGGTTGGTGATGATGACGAGGAAGAAGTTGATGAAGATAAAGTTACCCGTGGTATAGTCAAGCAAGAAGAAATGGATGCTGGTGATGTTGTCGTTACAGAACAAAAATTGAACCTCCGTCTGACTGATTTGAAAACAATAGCTCGTAAATTCATGAATTTCCTAAACCAATTCACCGTGGTCAATAAGGTGAAATTAACCTCTTATAGGATTATATTGAAATTGGTTGATGATGCATTGCATGACTTAGAGAAGTTTTTGATCCTTAATGATTTCAGCGATCTTGCTAAGGTCAATAAGATGAAAAGATCGATGACTTTAAAAGTATTCAATTTCAAAGATGGTTCCGGTATGGCTGTTTAATAGTAGGGAAGGTGAAACAAAAAAACAGTTCGAGAGATGATATAAATAGTACAAATACACAATATACACAGATAAATAGTATGACAAAAAATTGGTAATATAAAAAATAATAAAGTAGTTTAAAGTTAGTAGGGATATATTTATTTCTCTTCGTCATCAGAATCATAAGAAATAGAATCTAATCCCATATAGACTAACATTAATTTCTTATGAGATTCAACATCTTTAATATCTGTTGATTTATTATCTTCATAAGAAACACCAGATTCGTAAATTGGTTTACCATTTGTATCTAACCTTGGTTTCTTGTATATTATTTCACGAGATTCGAATAATTTAGTAACTCTATCATCTTCGATATTTTTAGATAAATCTGTGATTTTTTCAAGACATCTTGCGATATTGAATGAATTACCTAATTCCGAACTTATTCTTGTCCATCTTCTTTCCCAATCTCTCTTTATAGCGTTGATTAATCTAACTTCTTCTAATTTGGTCCATTGTTCATTACGTTGTTTATGAGATCTTAAATATCTCATTTGAACTGCTTGCCATGAATGTTTATTACCAATCAAATTGGCAATTGTCTTCCATGAATATTTCTTTTCTTCTTTATAAAAGATAATCAAAGCATCTTCGTCCTTTGTCCATTTTTGAATTTGATATTGCTTCATCTTACGTTTAAGCTTTTGAGCACCTTCTTCTCCACCTTCTGGTTCACCATTGGCATCTTCATTTGTCGAGCCTTCAATTTTGCTCAATTTATCGCCAATTTCAACGCTGTTTTCACCAGTTTCTTCAGCTTGTGGTGTTTCTATCTTTGCCGTGTTTGTTTCATCTACAGCTTCTTTGGTTGTGGATACAATATCCTTTGATTCGATTTTTGATGAGCTCATTTTATGACTTGATTAATTGTTGTGATTTGTGGTTGATGTATAATAAAAAAAAAAACTAACACGCAGTCTAGTAACTGATAAATGTAATAATCTAAGCTTAATTTGAACTGATTTATTTAAAGGAAGATTTAGTTGACTTTCTGAATTTGAAAAACGTTGTTATTAACTTGAATAAAACAGTTGTCAATGTTGTTGGAGGTTAAAAGTAAATAAAATAGTAACGATATCAGAATGTGTGATTAAGCAATATTGATAAAATCTTTTTTTGATTTTGAATTCTATTGATATAGTATGGATAGAGAGATAGGAAACGGATGTGTCTATGAACCTTGCAATTAAGGTAATCTACTTGACTCTTAAGATGGTTAAAAATAGGTAACGCGTTGTAGTATAAAAAACAAAATTGTTTTAAAAAACCACACCAAATCAAAAGGGGGGAGGAGTTAATAATAAGGGAAATTCAGAAAAGAACAACAAATGGAAATGATGTACAACACATTCATTTGCCTCAATGGCAACGACGAGGGGGGGCCGTGCGACATTTTAATTGGTTGTTGGAGTGTGGCTGGTGTGGCTGGGTGTGGGTTGAATATGTGTGGCTGGGACTGGGTGGATGAGCCTGTGAGTGTGGCTGAAACCTGGCGTGTGGCGGTGCTATGTAACATATATTTATATATTTATATTTATACTTATACTTAAGTTTATGGTAAGTCAATGGTATATCGAATTGTTGAAGCCTGTACATATTGTATAGTTATATATTATACATAGAATAAAGATACAAGTGTATCTGTATCTACCTCCATTTATTGACACCAAATCTCCTACTGGTACTAGTGGAGCTACGTACAGAACCGTCATTTTCATTATTCGTAGAGGTATAACTAGACGACGAAGAGGAAGGTGAATCACTCATACTTCTAGTCTGGTACTGCTGATGTTGTTGCTGTTTCACTGGAGATGATGATGCAGTCGTTCCAAATCGGCTTGGTCTCGATCTCGTCCCCGATGATATCGAAGTTTGATCCGCAGATGTAGATTGATGTGTGGAATGGGATGAGTAATCTGGTTGTGTTTTGGCCTGCGATTGCAACCTCGATTGTGATTGTGATTGGGGTTGTGGTTGTGGTTGTGGTTGTGGGGATGCTCTAAACCTTGAGGAGGTTGAAGATGTTGTAGATGTTGTAGAATGATTTGAGCTCGATTGCGTCATAGGTGCTGAGTGTGTCTGTGGGGAGTATTGTTTCTGCTGCTGCTGCTGCTGCTGTTGTTGTTGTTGTTGTTGTTGTTGTAACCTTGGATTGACCAACTGATTCGAAGTAGTCGATCCATTGAATCGTCTGACAGCCGGTTGATTCGGTTGATACTGAGATTGAGGCTGTGGTCTATATTCCTGTTGTTGTTGCTGTTGCTGTGGAGCAGATGGTCTTGAGACAGGTGTAGGGTCGGGTTGTGTTTGAACACGGGGACGTAGCTGATTCTTCTGTGGTGACGTTATTGGTTCTGATCTCGTTGGTCTTGGAGATGGGTTCGAATTACGATTTGTCGATATATCATTGTTGTTGTTGCTGTTGCCATTTCTCGAGTATGAACCCGATGATGCCGTAGTTTGAGATTTCTGAGAGGTAGATGCTACAACTGTTTCAAATAACCAATCTGGTAACGGTTTGTTACTCTCTTGATAGAATTTGACTATGGATTTATGTACTATTGTAGAAGTAACATTTGAAGTATCATCTTCCTCATAAAACGACGATGACGAGCCGAGGGTCGATGATTTGGGTATTGTTTCTTTGATATCCTGTTTCAAATCACTTACTTTCCCCTTCAATTTCCCAAAATACCTACTCATCTTGTCTATTCGAATTGTTGAGTAGAGTGATGTATTTGCGTTCAAACAGAATAACAGGAAGCAAATAGATTTCAATTTCTAAATTAAGTACTCACACCTGAAATTTTGAAGCTGGCGCGAGAACATCTCTACATCATCAGCGGCTTCTATTTATCTGTTTTCAAAAAAGATTATACTTAAATTGTATTGTATTAATTTACTTAATTACCTATAGCTTGATTAAACTGGTTTAACTATAAAGTCTTTTCAGTCAAGTAGATGTCGTATTCATCCTTTAAGACCTTCATGATTGGATCATTGATCTCTGGGGTCATTGGAGCGTATAAACCTGGAACGGAAAGAGCACCTTTACCCTTAAGGACTTCTAAAACGGCAACGGCACATGGAACACCGACTAATTTAGCCATTGATGAGTAACCACCTGGGACACCATAGTCAATTAAAGTGGAAGTTCTAGTTTCAGTTTCACCGTTAGCCCATTCGATACCGAATTTATGTTGTAAAACGACTAAATCTCTTTCACCTTCTTCGTATTGCATCTTTTGTTCTAAAGTGGCACATAAAGTATCTAATGGGTTACCTCTTGGGATGATCTTATCATCAGAGAATAAACCTAACCATTTGAAACCATAAAGGATTCTTTCCTTATCGGCTTCATCTTTAAAAGTAGCTAAGGAAACAATCTTGGAGGTAAGATCGGCTTCAGATGATGATGCAGCACCGATGTAAGAAGCTAAAGCATCTTTCCATGAAGTAGAATCGGAACTGAAAGTAGAAATGGCATCGTCTTTCAATAAACCTAAATCGACTAAGACTTTGATGAATTCTGGGAAACCTTGGAATCTTAAAGTACCTCTAATAACAGTTTCAGCTTCTGGGATGTTGTATAATTCTCTATAAGTAGTTGAATCTCTGTTTGGGTAACAGACTAAAGCATAACCTGGGTAAATAAAGTAAGGTTTAGCGGTAGCCATTAAATCTTCAGATGAAACATCGACTAATTTACCATCGAGGTAGTATTTAGCTTGGTTTCTTAAGGCTAATAAGACACCTCTTGAAGACCAAGAGAATTTATAACCTAATGGATTATCAGAATCTTCTGGGGATGGTAAACCACCACAGTAAGATAAGAAAGACTTGATCTTACCACCGGCTTTATGAACTTCATCAATGGTCTTAACGGCATATAAATGATCAAGACCTGGATCTAAACCGATTTCGTTCATGACGACGATACCGGCTTTCTTGATTTCAGGTTCTAATTCTTTCAAAGCAGGGGAGATATAAGAAGTGGTAACGACGTTAGTGTGACCTGATTTGATAGCAGCCTTAACAACGGCAGCATGGTAGATGTATGGAATCAAAGAGATAACAAGGTCGAATTTGTTAACTTCGGTGTTTAAAGCTTCTTCATCGGTAACATCTAAGGAGATGGCCTTTGCAACATCGCCAGCTAAAGCCTTAGCGGCAGATAAAGTTCTACAGGCAACGGTAACTTCGACACCTTCGGTCTTAGCCAAGATATCAACGGTTGGTTTAGCAACGAAACCGGAACCTAACAATAAAACGGATTGAGTCATTGTGGTAATATTATTTTGATAAATCAATTGATGGATAAAAATAGATAGATTTAAACAGGGTGGAGGAAAAACAGGAGAGTCACAGATAAGTGAAAAGTTAAGTGAGAGAGTGAATCATCGACGAATATGATTTCGAGAAAGTTAATCGCTCACTATTATTTCTTTCTCCTTTTGGTGCGCTCATCCTTGTTTCCCCTTTTGTCGAGTGGCGCTGGTGCGTGGGTTTTAGTATTTTGTCTTGTTAATACTTTCTTTTATTTGTTTGATTATATGTATATTGACATTGGTGTATCATATATGTCTCTGTATTGTTATCTAGGATTATTGGGTGAGAGAGGGAATGCCATTAGTTTTTTATTCTAGGATTGGAGTTAAGTACCTTACATTTTTTAATCTACAAAATTAAATTTTGTATATCTTTTATAAAAAAACTATAAGTATAAAAAATTAGAATTCTTTTAGTAACGAAGAAGAACATAGCTCTATAAATATACATGATAGTGTATATTATCATGTTATGATACGCATTTCAATTCATGTAATATACTGAAGCACACACGTAAATTACATAAATTCAAATATATGGTAGAAAGATCATTAAGGGTCCAGCTGACGAATAGGCATTAATAAGGCAGGGTAACCCCTAGTAAAATATATAACGAATCCTCGAGAAACGCTAGGCAGAATAAATTTTTAGAGAGCTGTTACTTATTATATTGGCATTCACTATTTTCTTTCCATTTTGATTCAAGGAGAGATAATCAATTCTGGTGTTTTTCTTTTACTGATGTACCTTATGTACTTCACATGGCATACATCTGTCTTTCGCGTCATATGATATATGATATACTCGAATTTCGATCTTCGAATCATGTAGGCACATGAAGTGATGATCGATTTGATCGTATATCTTTATATTTATATAAATATATGATATTTTTCATGTTTGGGTTTTTATCACCAATGCTACTTGCTTATTATTAAGATTATTAAATTAGTTTAATCATAAATATCAATAGTAGTAACTTGGTAAACGAAGCCCATAAATTAAGTTGATTCATTTTTTTTGCTTTTAATTAAGAAAAAAAATCTATCGTATCAATCTGCAGAGGATTCTATGAAGGTCTTAAATGATTTTAATGAATTCTAATCCTTTGATGATTGCTAGCATTTTTTTGTTTTGGTTTTAGTCCTTTTAAGTCTTTCAGTCTCTTGGTCTCTAGCCTAGTAAAGTAAAAAAAATGAAACTGGTTGGCAAGTATTTCATTCCATATTCATTGATATTGCTTTGCCTTTTTTGCACGCTTATACCTAGTATTACCTCGTTATTAGGGTCACAGGGACGAAAATTCCAATGTTCTAATGGGTTAGAACATTAAATTGTACTACGATAAATGAATGCATTACCTTGCGAAACAATACGAATTCGCTGTGGCCATATAGTAAAAGAAGGAAACACACCAGCAAAAAGAAGAAGGAAATGAAACTCCTGCATGACAAAAAGAAACTATTTCGGTGAAAAAAGTTCCGGTTTCATGTAACAACAACCGCTTTTGGCGCTCTCCGTAGTAAGATGAGCAGTTCTTTATAATGGTCTACTCTACGGTGGGACCAATCTATTGTGGGATGCAATTGATAACATTGATTTAAAGGGGGAAATGGAACAAAGAACACAGTATTATTTTGCAGATAGATCGTTCAAATTGTCCAATAACGGAGGCTAAAATATATACCACACATTCACACCTGGAATCAGATAATGCGCTATCAAGACATCGAATCTGATTAGGAGCGATCCACCGCACACTAAAAAACAGAAAAAAACAGAAAAACACAAAAAAACACAAAAAAAAACGGAAGCTCCCTTAGTAAAACTACCTCGAGGAAGTGGTCACCCCGCCCACCTAGCCAATTAGATCGCGGGCCAATTAAGTCTCAAATCTAATCTCTCCTTTTTTCTTTTATGATCCAGAACTTTACTTGCAAGAAGAATGGACCGGACCTACTAAATTCCAAACACATCACCATGTGATTGAGATTACAGCTGTCCTTTACTGCCTGTCCCAATTGCCGAGGCAATATATATATATATGTGTACATACATATATACAGATAGATCTATATTGCCACATATGCCACTACTATGCTCCACGTAGTATATAGATATATGCAAGTAGAAGGACTTAAGACTCAGATGAGACAATCCTCAAAAATCGGATGCCCAATATTCAATAAAAATCCGCGTGGATCTTTGACGTGGCAATACCATATGGATATCAGCCCAGCGAATGGGCCACCTCTCCACGGTGAAACAGTCCTCGTAGGAGCGTCGACTGGTTTCCTCAAGCTCTCCACTTGGCACCTCTGGCGAACAAGTAAATGGACACTTCACCCGGCAGACGTATATATATACGGTGAGATAATTACATTGATGCGAAGTAAAGTTTATCGTCCCTCCCCCCTTTGTAATGTATCATATATATCTTTATATCTTTATCTACCCTATCTATCAGCCCCTTCCTAGTAGGCAAATAGACAGCGGTGTCCAGCGACGATCCTTCAAGGCACCTGGCAAACAAAGCGACGTCATCTCGTAGAATTTAACCCATCCAGAGAGAAAAACGGAAACAGGGGAAGAAACGGGGGAAATCTGCTGATGGCGGAAACGGCATTTTCATCGTGCATTCGAGCTAGATTTCCGCTCTACTTGTACGTTTCTTTCTTTCTTTAACCTCTTTCGATTTATTTATCGCCCAAGGCAAAGAAAAGAATATATACAATCTATACCCCTTTCTTACTCTCCCAATCAATCCCTCAATTCTCCCCCATTGTATACGGACTATCATCTGATTTCACTCGGTATCCTACACTTATATATAATCTTATAAATCTCTTACCGAAATTAAAGGGTTCTACGCTGTCAGATCCTCGGTTTCACTCCTGCCATATAGTCGGGATAATTTCTTTTGCAACCATTTACTGTACATTTGATAAAAGAGGAAAAAAAAAATTGGAAAAAAGATCTGAATAATTTTCAAACTGATCTGATCTGGGTTGTCAAACAAAAAGAAAATCATCAATAAGATTCATATATCTTCCCGTCACAGTGTTACTTACGAAATACCAATAGATAATAGATAAACTATGTTCAGGGCAAAGAAAAAGGTTTCTCCTTTACCTTCTCCAAATTCAGATTATAAACAAGCTATGTTCCCAAATAAGAGAAAGGGTAACCATGGATCTGGTTCGTATTATCAAGGGTTGATTAGATCTATAAACAGATTCAAAAGATCAAGACACGCAAGGATAGTGATTCCTTTGCTTTATTTCGTCACTTTCATAGTACTGGTTATAACAAAGTTATATTCCACTGAATCGATATCGAATCCACTAGAGTTCCTTATACCTTCAAATTCATTTCTATCTTCAAAATCACTCTCTGAAGCTTCCTCACATTTACAAAATAGTTATAACAATGGGGATAATTCGGATAATCTTAACAGTCACCTTCATCATAATAACATCGATCCTTCTGGTCATTCATCTAGTGTATCGCATAAAACTTTCCCGTATAGAGCAGATGCAATGGTCTTACCAAATGCTCCATTTAAGCATGTGAAGGACTCGACCGACATTAGAGTTACAAAGCAAATTTATTACAATGCTATTAATGAATATCTGAAAAAATCAGCCGAAGATTCGGCAAGTTTAGATCAAATCCCAGAATTGGCCTTCCATTGGAAAGATTGGATCGATATGCATGAATTAACCCCATTAATCACCGAAAAACCAAATTGTTTCATTGCTGGTGTATTAGGTAATAACGTTAGAACAGAATGGAATGGTTGTATAAATAGTCCAACAAAGGAAAAAGACTCTTTACAATTTCATTTTAATTCTCCTGCCAAATCTCACGAATCAGAATTCAGATTAAGACTAAGAGGTAAGATTTATAACTATATGAAAGGTCCCGTACCTTCAAAATTGGTATTTTTAGCCGGAGATTTAGCTTTCGTTTCGAATGTCAATGAAAAGCAAGAAGTTCTGAAGAATGGACTCTTGGAAAAATATATTAGATCCAAATTGAAGACTAATCCAAGTAGTGATATCTTAACCATGGAAATCGATCCCCAAGATGCTTTAAATTCCATTGAAATCACTTTAAATAGAAAATTAACCGATGAAACGATAGGTACTACAGAGACTCTATTGACTTCTGATCTATTCGAAATACCACCTGATAAAAGAAAATCAAAGAAATCTCAATTGGCTAAGAATGCAGGACAGAAATACTTCCACGATATAATGTTAAAACATTCAAATGATCTATTGAGTACCGAACTGTATGATTGGAGATTTTTCAACTCTCATATCGAAGATGATTTCGAGAGAAAGGCAAATTTTCATCAATTATCTAGAGCTTGGTTACATTTCTGTTCAAATCTTGGTGTTAATACTTGGTTAGCTCAAGAGACTTTATTAGGTTGGAGTAGAAATGGTATGATTGCTCCTTGGGAAAAGATATTACATTTTGAAGTTCCAGCTAGGGATTTGATTACCATTGCTGATTCATTTAACAACTCATTAATCGTTACCGATCCATTAGATGGATCAGGAAGTTATTACTTGGATGTTTCTCCATTCTATTTAGAAAGAGCACGTGAAAACTCTGGAGATGCATCACCTGAACCAACAGATATTAGATTTGTCGATATTAGAAATGGGTTATACATTGAGATCCACGGTTTAGCACTGAGTAAAAATGATTTAGATGTCCCTTCAAATTATCTCGATTCATTTAGAGATGATTATACCATCAAACAAGATCTAATAGATGGTAGAAGGGTTAACGCCAAGAATAAGGGATTTATCAATTCTGGTATTGGAAATTTTTACCATTTATCACAATTATCCCCCTTACGTCGTACTTTATACGAGGGGAAATTGGCCAGTATACCACAGAATGCATATTTACTTTTACAAAGCTTATACAGAGGAGTTGTTACCACTGATAATATCAATGGTTATAGGTATATCCCCCATTTAAGACTTTGGGTGGATCAAAACAAATGTAACTATGTTCCAGATGAGGATATATTATATTTCCAAAAGGGAGGTTCCAATTTTATTGGAGCTTGTCATGATTTGAATATATGGAAGGAATATAATAGTACGCAAACTGCAACTTTGTTCAAAGTTTTAGAGATTAGAAAAGAACAAAAAGATGAAGTTATGATGATGACTTCGTTGGATGAAATCCCATTGTTTTACGATGATTCTTGGACAAAGAATAGACAATATGAGTTACATTCAAATTATGGAATTGAACTGTCCTTGGACTTACAAAATATGGAAAATGGTTACTATTTTGAACGTGTCACTAAGAGGTGAGATCTTCTAGCTTACTTCAGCCAACTTATAATGGCAATACTGTATCACGTCATGTATATTATTAATGTAATTTTATAAACGAAAATAAAAATAATTTAAAGGAAAACAAAAAGTTTGAACTGAAAAAATGTAAAAAGGACAAAAAAAAAAAAAAAAAAAAACACTCACTCCCACCGCACCCCGCCTTGAAATATGTATAATCGTTTTTAAAATTGCCTCCACGTTTTTCAAGTGGGCTCAGTCTACACCGGGTAGTCTACAATTGTGCCTATTTTTTCAAGTTGCTGTACTTTACCATAAGACAGTCTTATGATCTACTCGTATTATTGCTTTAGTTCTAGAACCTTTCAACCGTTGATACTTTGCAATTCTAAAATTCTCAAAGAATCCATGAATACAATAGCCCTTTGATCTTACCGCACGGAGTTACTAAGATAGTCGATTAAACATTCTATAGAAGGCAAAAACATATACTTAGATATATATAAAATTTCCACCTTTGCTTTTTGAAAGGTCCTTTTAGGTTGAAGATAAATTGTATCTAACTTGTTCCAAGAAAAAATATCAAAAATGACTGTTGCTGATACTCCAATTCTCGTTTGTGGGCATAGAGGGTAAGTTTTTATTGCGTGATTAATTAAGAGTTGACAAAATTGTTGAATTATACTAACTATTCAATTTACAGGTACAAGGCCGAATACCCAGAGAATACAATCAAGGCATTTGCAAATGCAGTTGCCAATGGAGCAAAAGTAATCGAAACAGATTTGCACATCTCATCGGATGGATATGTCGTTATTTCTCATGACACAAACACTTTAAGGACTTATGGAGTAGATTATGAAATCACCGAAACTCCTTATTATCCCACTTTAAGTGAATTGTTAACTTTGCAACAACCTTCTGGTCATATGCCTTTATTTTCACAGACCCTTGAATGGTTATGGTCATTAGAAGACAAAAGTATCAAACTGATGCTCGATGTCAAGAGAGACAATGACCCCAAGAGGATTATCGAATTGGTCAAAGAGGAAATGTGTAAGATTGCACCATTGGATGAATGGAAATCCAGGATTATATTTGCCCTTTGGACACCAGACTATTTTGATGAATCGATCAAAGATTTCGAAATCTGTAATGTTTCCATCGATTTGAATGTTACTGAAGGTTTTATCAAGACATTGAAAGAGAGACATAATTACGATTTGAAATATGTCAGTATGATGCAATACTTTGTTGTAGATCATTATTCATCAAGAGATTTGAAGAATCTTGTAGAGAAGTACGATTTGAAATTATGGGTTTGGACTTTGAATAATCCTAAATTTATCTATAAAAGTTATACGATGTTCAATTCAAGATTGATAGGATTTATAACCGATAATCCACCTTTGCTCGCTCAGTATATCAGGGATAAATCGTATTTAACACCTTCTGTATTCACTTGGCGTGAATCTGCTGGAAACTTACTCAAGAATTCGATGTATAAAATGTTTTTCTTCTTTATGAGACGTCGTTATAACGTGAGACCTGCTTTTTTGTTCTTGCATAAACATGGACTTATTTGATTTTTCTCTGATTTTTGTTTTGTCTTGTCTTGTTTTGTTTTTGTCTTTTTCATTTGAATAGTACTCCCAAAAAATACATAAATATCTACTCTCTATCGGTAAAATTTTCCTAATACTTACGTTTACTTATCTTCTACCTTAATTCAAAAGTCGAGCAGATGAAAGTGGTTTTAGTTCTATACATAACAATTATCTATTTAATATCTCTCTCACTTCAGTTCCAACAGCAAGACATAACAAATCTAGGTAAATCTATTGGATCATTTATAGTTTCCTTTGATAAACCAGTTCCACTCCAAGCAGTCAACGTTGAAAATGGTTACTTCGCATCGTCCAATAATTCAAGCGATTTAATAGATCCAGTGAAGTTATCATCAAGCGCTAAGATATTTAATTCACTAGACTATGATTTATCAAACAAGAGATTTCAAAACGAATTAAAATCCTTAAATGATTATTACCTGATTGACCTTGGTGCTGTTTCTAATAGTTGGGATACAACAATGTATTCGAATTACACCGATATCATAGATAATTTCCATAATCAGAAGAACTTACTAGGGCTGATCTTATCATATAAGAACAACAATATCGAAGTTCTTCCCTTTATGAAGGCAATAATTAGAGATTTGAAAAAGTACATGGTGGTGAATCATAGAAGATTGATACCAATTGGGGTTGCTATTGATCAAAGATTTCAAATGGATAGACAAAGTTTGGAATTTTTGACGTGTGATTTCAATTCTTTGAATCAAAGTTATATGTTCGATTTTTACCTTTATAAAATGTTCCAACAAGATAAGGATAAAACCTCGATTCAATACTCTCATAATGAGTTGGAGCCCATTAATAAGACTTATATTCTTTTGAAAAACGAAAACAATAAGTGTCCTTTGCAAGATGACTGGCAATGGGGGTTACATCCTAAGAATTTACCACATACCCCAAGGGCAAGTAGGTGTGATTGTTTGTTGCCCATGTTGGGATATTTGGCCAATCATACCTATTTAGTGAGCAACAAATTCACACACGATGATTCAAGAATAGACGAGATAATCCACAACTTGTGTGATATAGTTTATTGTTCATCCATTGAGATGGATTTATCACTTGGTCATTTTGGAATGCTATTTACGTGTAGTAAGTTTCAAAAACTATCGATTGTTTTGAATTGGTTTTTCACATTATTCCCAGAACTCTATGATTTACAAGGTGATCCAACAAATTATGAACTATTGAAACATCTGATTTTAGATCCCGAGATTGTTTTGAAGGTACCATACTCATATAAAAGTGAAGATATTGGGAATTTGTACGACTCGGCTGGGAAATCTTGTAAACAGGAAATTCTTGGAGATTGGAGTAAATACACAAAAGGTAGGAATTTATCCGATATACAACCGATGGTTTTTGAAGAAGATTTAGTTGACGATGAATTAGATTTCAAGAGCAACAGGTTTAAAAATTCTGCTCCTCTCTCTAATAAAAATCCAAGAGGTTTGAAGTTTAATAGGCTTTTAATTTTTTTGGTAATTACAAGTTTAATTTTTTCAACTATTTAATTTTAAATTTGTGATATATGTATATACGGGGTAAGAGAGAATATTATTTATTTCATCTAATTTATTTACTAGAACCAAATTTAAAACCTGGGAAAGATGCAGGGTTGGTGAAACGCATTGATTTCTTATACTTTGGTCCACCATAGACATAATGTCTCTTTTCACCTTTGACATCCAATAAAATATAGATCAAATCTTGTTTTATGAAATTCTCATCAATTGCTTCCAATTGTACCGTACCAACCTTGTTATTGTTGGCATTTTCAACGTGGAATCTCATCAGTAAATGTTCTTTGCCATCTTTACCGGTGAATTTGTTAGATGAAACTGGTCTATTTCTAGTCCATCTATCTCCTGTAACGTTTTCACCATATGCTTTTAATCTAATTTTACCATCGTGAGATTTAATTTCTTCTTCAGAGAAACCCAATAACAATAATGATTTTTCATCTTTCTCAATCATACTAACAACCCTGTTGAAAGTTTGAGTTTCACCAGATGGTGAAAATAATTCACTGAATAATAAACATAATGAAACAGAAGCTAATGAAATTGCACCTGCTACTAATACGGTAGAAAATGTGAATTTTGTACCTCTTTTAATGGTATCGTAGAGATTTATCCTTGGCTTTTTCTCCTTTTTGTCTTCTCCTGTAGTAGTATCATTAGAGGATTCCTTTGTTTCTTTCTGCAACAGTACACTGTTCAAAGTTGAAAACGATGATCTATTGCTTTGGTTTAATACCAAAGAAGAACGAGTGATGTTTTGAATACCAAAAGGTCTTGCTAGTTTCAAAATCGGCTGTCTCAATATCGACGACATAATGCAGGTATGTTTGTTTTATAATGTCTTCGGTTAAACACAGATATAGAGATATCCTGGCAATGTAGTTTATTATCCCCAGTAATGGAAAAATAGCCAGGCTAACTCTCAATTATTTTCAACTTGTCTCGAGACTTTCAAAAAATGCGAAAGAACGGCTCGGTCATTGAGTATTTTTGTAAAGTGTTTCGACGAAGTAGGTTGATATAAATGGCTGTACTGTAGTGGTATGACGACAAAAATATAGTTTGTTACGAAGTATAAGTTAAGGACGTACGCTAGATCATATATACCCTTTGAATCTTCAAAAAGTAATGAAGGTGGTAGCAAAAATGAATCAAAGTATCATTATGCGGCCTTTGTTTCACTCATTTTTGGTTGCAGAAAAACCAATTCTCGCTATTTTGGCAAGATAATAACACTAATACATGGCAAAACACTATGCTGTCATGTGTATATAAGTTAGGTAACCATAATTGCTCTCGTTGTGTTATGAAATCGGCTTTTTTTCGGCGATTTAAATGGTAAGTTCGAGCCTATGACAAACCTGTCAACCTTTTGATGTACAAAGTCGCCCCAATGGTGTAATGGTTATCATATCGTCTTCCGGCTAAATTCAGGATTTTAAATTTTTGATGGAGCAAGGCGTTTGGTTGTGGGTTCGAGTCCCACTTGGGGCCGGACTTGTTTTTTGGTGTTTTGGGACACACGTATCGTCTACTAGATACAGTCCAGTTGATTTTTTTTTGGCATAAACGATGATTACAAGTGAAGCGGGTGCCATGGTCAGTGAATGCTGTACAGAAACAGAGTAGATTAGTGGCAGAAACAGGAATATCGGCATTAAGAGAGGTGAGAGCAGAACAAATTCTGTGCAAATAATGGCGGAACAGAGTCACCAGCGGGCCCCACTCAGTGGCGGCGAGGAGTGTTGAGGGGAGGGAAGCTGATACCGCAAGTGCACGTAGCCGACTGAAGGTGTCGTTAGTAAAGGGTGTATATACCACGGTACACAGTACACGGTACACGGACAGTGGTATCGGTGGTGAACGAAGGTACACATCGACAGCCACCACACCAGGAACCACTGCATTCAGGGTAATAAATTAGAACAAAAAAAAAACCAATGTATAATTGAAGACTAAATTGATTGACACAAATTGATAAGAAATGCCCCAATGGGAAATAATATGGGAGAGAGTCACTCTGAAAAATTTTTGGTGTTTTTTTTATATATATAAGATTATTTATTTAACTGGGTTAAGAGTTTGATTCTCTTTTCATTTTATCTTGGTTGGTTTCCTAGTTCAAGTTCATTCATCAAAGACTCAACCGTGTACATACACACTCATATATATCTAATATACCCGACTTTACTGTCGTCATTTATTTATTATACCTTTCTCTTTCAACAGCCATCCCTCCTTCTCGTTTTTTACACTGTGTGTTTCAAAAAGACGATCTGTTAAGGCCTTGAATTTCAATCTTTCAAATTTCACTTTATAGAGTAAAGAGTCATATAGCATAATCATAGTTCATCCTGATATAATTGATATACACTTGTACATCAGTTTAAAATCAAGCCAAAACTACAAATCAAAAATATACAAAATCAAATCTCTCAACTTCAACTTAGATAGAATACAATGTGTGGTGTCTTAGCTGTGGTATTATCGGATCAGAATCAAAACGCTGCTCCGGAATTATTCGACGGTTGTTTATTCTTACAGCACAGAGGTCAAGATGCTGCTGGTATCGTTACCTGTGGTTCGGGTGGTCGTTTTTACCAATGTAAAGGTAATGGTATGGCCAGAGATGTTTTCACCGAATCTAGAATGAAAGGTTTAGTTGGTAATATGGGTATTGCTCATCTACGTTATCCAACTGCTGGTTCAAGTGCAGGTAGTGAAGCTCAACCTTTTTACGTCAATGCCCCATATGGTATCTCTTTAAGTCATAATGGTAATTTAGTCAATGGTGCGGAATTAAGAACATATATGGATGAAGTTGTTCATAGACATATCAATACCGATTCCGATTCAGAATTATTGTTAAATCTTTTCGCATCCGAATTAGCCGTTTACGATAAATCAAGAGTCAATAATAACGATATCTTCCTTGCACTTGAAGGTGTTTATAAAAAAATTAGAGGTGCTTATGCCTGTACTGCAATGTTGGCAGGTTATGGTGTTATTGGTTTCAGAGATCCTCATGGTATTAGACCTTTGTTGATCGGTGAAAGAATTAAAGATGATGGATCAAAAGATTATATGCTTGCATCTGAATCTGTTGTCCTCAAAGCTCATAATTTCAACATTTATCGTGATATCTTACCTGGTGAAGCCGTTATAATACCAAAAAACACAATGAAACCAGAATTCAAACAAGTTGTTCCAAGAGAAGCTTATACTCCAGATATTTTTGAATATGTTTATTTTGCAAGACCAGATTCTGTCTTAGATGGTATTAGTGTTTATAGATCAAGATTAGAAATGGGTACAAGATTAGCCAAGAATATTACTAAATCATTTGCCAGAAATGGTAAATTGGTTAAGGATGAAATCGATGTTGTTATCCCAGTACCCGATACTTCAAGACATTCTGCTTTAGAATGTGCCGTTAAATTAGGTATACCATATAGAGAAGGTTTTATCAAAAATAGATATGTTGGTAGAACTTTCATCATGCCAGATCAAAAGCAGAGAACTTCCTCAGTTAGAAGAAAATTAAATGCCATGGCTTCTGAATTCTATGGTAGATCTGTGTTGTTAATCGATGATTCCATCGTTAGAGGTACTACATCGAAGGAGATTGTCAATATGGCTAGAGAAGCCGGTGCTAAGAGAGTTTACTTTGCATCTTGTGCTCCAGTTATTAGATACAACCATATCTATGGTATTGATTTAGCAGATACAAAAGCCCTTGTTGGTTATAACAAATCAGAAGAAGAAATTGCAGAAGCAATTGGAGCCGATGAGGTATTTTACCAAGAATTGCACGATCTAATTGCTTGTTGTTCAAGAGATGATGAGATTAAAGATCAACAATTGGCTTTGACTCCAGTTGTATCATATGGTGAAGATATAAGTGATAATGGTATCTTGAATTGTGAAGGTGCCTCGATAGATGGTTATGAAGTTGGTGTATTTACTGGAAATTATATCACAGGTGATGAAAATACCTATATTTCAGAATTAGAAAAAATTAGAGCTTTGAACCAAAGAATCAGTGAAGCTGGTTCATCGGGTGATGAAAATATGATGGTTGATGTTAAGGCTCAAAATGATATCTCCATATATAACAGTGGTGACTATGGTGCTTGAAAACACTCCCTCGGAATAAAATAATTCAAAAATTCATGCATCTACTAATTACCATCCATCCCTTTACTCAAGACATCAAAAAATAAAGTTTATACATATATACAATTCTTTTATTACTTTTAATTAATTATTTACGCCTTTTAGAGATAAAACCACAGTACTTCATAAAATCTATTAACTATAAAATAAAAAGGTGCGAAATCAAACAAGCAAAATAACTAACCAACATATCCACAATCAGTCATTTTTTTGAATTATAAACCTTTGATCAAACGGGTGACTTCATCAACACCATCCACTTTCAAGGCTTCTAATTTCGATTTGACAACGGATACTAAATCTGCAATATCGATCAATTCACCATCGTCATTTTCTCCAGTACCCAATACTTTAACTCTGATTTTACCAAGTGGGTATTCTTCCTTACCTAAGATAATGGCAATTGGACATCCCGATTTTTCAGCAGAATCGAATTGCTTTCTTGGATTAGCCTTGGCTTTATAAAGGTATTCACATTCAATTCCTGCATCCCAAAGTTTTGAAGCAATGGACATTCTTTCCTTTAAGAAACCATCCCATCCTTCACCACCACCAAAGGCCATTATATAAGCTTGGGTTGAAGTTGGTCTAATCTTTTCGGATAGACCTGCTCTTTGTCTAACCAATGAAAAGATTCTTTCAACACCAAATGAAATACCAACACATGGAATTGAAGGTGCTTTTTTACCCTTGGCATTAGAACCTAAGAACATACCGACTAAACCATCATAACGACCACCAGCAGCAATAGATCCAACTCCAACGTAATCAGAAGCATCTTCATCTTCCTTTGCGTTGGCTTTCTTTTCAGCGGCATCCTTTGGTGGTGCTGATTGAGATGTAACAGCTTCATAAATAACACCGGTATAGTAATCTAAACCTCTTGCCAATGACATATCGAATAAGATATACTTATCAACGTTGAAAGCTTCGACGTAATCGGTCATGGTTTCAATATCTTCAATACCTTGTCTTGCAGATTCATTAGCCATAAGAGATTCAAATCCCTTCAAGGTAGTCAAAACGGTTCTTAAATCACCATTGATCTTGACAAATTCACCAATCTTATCGGCAACTTCTTCGGATTGGTTTTTCTCCTCACACATTTCCTTCTTGACAACTTCCCATGGTGATTTATCCAATTTATCAACGGCAGAACTGACTTTTCTAACGTCTTCTTCTTTAACACCACAGACTTGAAAGATACCATCGAGGATCTTTCTATGGTTTAATTTGACTTTGAAATCAGTGATACCTAAACCAGTTAACCCACTGACTACAATATTCATCATTTCGGCATCTGGAACCATCGAATCGTAACTACCAGCAACATCGAAATCACATTGATAAAATTCTCTCATACGACCTTTTGTCATAGCAGGTTGATCTCTTCTGTAAACTTTGGCAATATGGTATCTCTTGATATTGGCAATACCATTCATAGCAACATATCTTGCAAATGGAACGGTTAAATCGTATCTCAATGAAGTCAATTCACCACCTTGATCTTCTAAGTTATAGATCAATTTAGAATCTTCACCATATTTACCTGATAAAATTTCTCTTAATTCAAAGACAGGTGTATCGATGGTAACACCACCATGCTTCTTGAAAAGTTTGGTTAAATGGTCAAATACAGCTTCTCTGATAACCATATCCTTGTCGGCCCAATCCTTGGTACCCTTTGGGGTCTTTAAAGTGAATTGTGGTTGAGCATTTTTACTAGCTTTTTTAGATTCACCAGATGGAGCTTTCTTTGGGGTAGCCGCTTGTTGGACTAATTCTGGAGTGGATGACATTGCTCTCTTAAATAAACCTAGTCTAGTTGCTTTGAATAGTGCAAGAGTACGTATCATACAACGGAAGACTGTTAATCTATATCTGTCTGAAGGTTTACAAGAATTTCCCTTCTACACTCAGAATTATCTATATATATATAATTATTTTGACTCTTACTTTCCTCACCGTCTCATATAAAAATTTCGAGCGACCGACAAATTTTTTTTTGAGATTCTAAAAGTGGCACTGTTTTAGTCGTGATCGTAATAAATTTCAAATTGTTTATTTAATCTACACAGACTTTTGTTTTGTCTAAAGTACAATAGGAGAGAGATATATATCTATAAATATATATATATATATAGGAATAGTGGTGGGGCAGCTATGTTAGCAATCTATTTGAATTTCTCAACGATATAATCATTACCCATATCTTCATATTCCCTCTTTGTTAAAAAGATGTTATCGAAATCACCAACAGATGAAGAACTCAAGATGTTTGCACCTACCCAAGATGAGTTATTTCTTTCCAATAGATTTTCATCTAGGAACAAATTGACAGAATAATTAGGAACCAATCTTATCAAATCATTATATACCCTTGTAGAAAGGTTTGGAATATAGGTTGTTGAGCCTGTAAATATAATATTGTTTAATAAATCCTGATAAATAGCACCCGAAGTTTCCAATTTCTTCAAAGAATCTAATATGGATTCCGAGATACCAATTGTAGTTTGAGGAATGGAGATATCTGGAGATAATAGATTGGAAGTGTAAGGGAAAGGTTGTAATAAAGGTTCGGCTAATTTAAAAGAGTCTAAAGTGCCAATATTTGGAATTAGTTGACCATTTGGTAATTCGAAACTTCTAGAGTTATTTTCATTTAATGGTTGATTCTGTAAAGATAAAGGTATTTGAGAGTTTTGGTATTGATCAGCAGGTATTGGGAAATGTGAAACTTCTAATATACAATTTTTGAAATCTTTTAAAGTCTTTGATATTTGATACATTTTATAAGAATCTGAAATTGGGGTTGTAAGTTGACTCAATTTAAGAACTTTTGGTAAAAGAGCAGCATTAAAATCATCGGCATTAAGTAAACCTGTCTTAGTCTTCATGAAGTTCATGGAGAATAAGTTCAAGAAATTACCAGAGATCTTGTTATGAATGACACCCTTCGATAGGATTTTACCGTTATGGATAGGTGTTATTGAACATAAATCTCCACCTAATTCAACAACAATTGAGTTTGAACGGTTGACACCAAAAGATGTACATAACTGCCTTTTCATTAGTGAAAAAACTGGGACTTGTAAATCTTCAAAAGCCACTTCACAAGCTTTGATTTTATTCTTTGAAGAATCCCACGATGAATGGGTAAGAATCAAAGGCAACTCATCTGGTTGGCCTTGTAAATCGGAATAAATATGTTTCAAGAAATGAGACATGGCATCCCAATCATAGACAACACCATCGTTAAACATAGTGAGGATTTCATTGTGTGGTGCTGAATCGATGAGGTCGTCACCAAAGAGGTAATCTCCATCTGTCGAAGACTGTCTCGAGTAAACAGAAGGTAAGATTAAAGAAGGGGAGTCTGAAGTAGAATAACCGGCCCTTGTGGTTGTCGAGCCTGGGTCGACTATAACGGATGGGAAATCTAGCTCCATTGGAATTGATTGTATAGTAGCTTAGATCAAGGTAACTTACCAACGGGCAAGTAGAACACACCTATACCCTCCTATACTCTAATCAATCCATCTTTGATATAGAGCCAACTCTCGACTCTCTCCTTCCTCCGTTTCTTCGCGTCTCGCCTGCCCTTTTGCTGCCGTCGATCGTCGCTTACTTCTCGCTCTTTTCTCCTTTTCCTCTGGGCCTGGAGAGATTATAAACATTGATTTTATATATATATATCTATGTAATACACGTGTGTGTTTAGTTTAGGCTACATCCATATCGCATATAATCTATTTAGATCATGGTAGAACAGTCACATTTACAGGAGTACGATAAACTCACCAAGAAGCTCAAGCAAGCCTTGAATAAGAAGAAGAACTTTGACGAACAACTGACAAAAGTCGAAGAAGATATCTTCAATAAGGAAACAAGGTACCTTTCGGAAGGTGCCAACCAAGGTAATATAATCAAAGGATTTGAAAACTTTACAAGGGCAACTACACAAAGCACCGGTGGTGGATATGGAGGTAGTAATAGAAATAAGAAAATCTCTTTTACCGATGAAGATCGTATCTTTTCATTGAGTTCTTCTACTTATGTTCGTCATTTGAAGAAGATTCAAGCCGGTTTAAACCCAAGCAATAGTGCTATGGGTTCAATGGAAGATGATTTGATGGAAGATATAGAAAATGGTGATACTAGTAGTGCTAGTGGAAGTACCCCTACTAAAAAGGGGAAGAAAAGAGAGGATTAATTGGTATATCAATCGACTATATCTCTTTCTCTTACCTTGTATCTTCGACACCTCTTTAATCTCTCCAGAAGACTACCTGTTAGCTTTAAGCTAGCCGAGACTGAATTTTGTATACATTTATGTGTAAATCACCAGTAAGGATGATGGGCATCTGACTGAAAGTTATGCTATCTTCGCAAGGTGTGGGCAGCAAGTTAATAGCCACGTGAATGAGAGGTTTCGACATTTGAATGGATATATATCTGTGAATATTAGGCTACGGATGACTTCAGTGGTGAAATCAATTTCCATGAGGGATGATTACAATGTAGAAGGATGGGTGTTATGATAGCGCCAATAAAATGGATATAGATTTGACATGGATACTAAAACCCCAAATTATGAAATCTAACTATATACCTAGAGCCATGCGCACATTATATATAATTAACGTATATATATCTTGATAATATATATACTATACCGCAAGAACATATATAAAAGAGCACTGAAATGTTAAATCAGTTGTAGCATGCCAAAAAACACAGCCTATGAAAAAAGGTACCAAAGTTTCTCGATCTTTCTATGGCGGCGCCCACCCAATCTGTGAGATTATATAGAAGATCTATTTACTTAGTTTCCTACATCTTGAACTAGTGAAGTACTGATCTTGTGTTTTCTTGCAGTATTCTTACAGTTAACACTCACAACTTCCAGAATGGTGGTACAGAATCCAAACAACTGGCATTGGGTAGACAAGAATTGTATCGAATGGTCAAGAGATTATTTCAAGCAAAAACTAATAAACTTGAAGATAGTTCAAGGTTCAGACTCGGTATGGATTAAAGATTTAAAATCATTAGAAGGTGACGTTGAAGTTTGTCAAAGAAAGGGTAAAGTCATATCTTTATTTGACCTCAAGATGACTATTAGCTTCTTGAGTTCTGATGAAGTTTCGGGAAATATCGTCATTCCTGAAATAGCTTATGATTCCGAAATTGATGATTATCAATTTGATATTTCATTTACTTCCAAATCTAGTGATTCGGTAAAGGGATTGATTAGAAACAAATTGATTCCAGAGTTGAGAAGTATCTTGGGCCAATTTGGTGTCGACTTGATCAAAGTTCATGGATCGGATATTCAAATCGATAGTGATAAGACCAACTCTAAGTTGACCAAAGAAAACCAAGAGAGTAATAATAGTAGTGGTATTAAGAAGGATAAAGTTGTTGAAAAGACAGTTATTGCCAAATCTGCAACAACAACAACCGCCAATACTACCACCACAACACCTAAGGAAGATAAAGGGGTTCCAAAGTATAATACCTCGACTTTGCACCTATCTCCAGTTTTCAATACCTCTGCAGAACAATTGTACCTCACTTTACTTGAACCAGAAAGGGTTAGAATATGGACAAGATCAGAACCAAAGATAGAACCAAGAGAAGGTTCAGATTACTCTTTATTCAACGATAGTATATCAGGTAAGATCTTGAAATTGGTAAAGAATGAAAAAATTGTAATGTCTTGGAGATTAAAAGATTGGAAATCTGGTCATTTTGCTACTTTAACAATCGATTTGATTCAAGGCTATTCGGAGACTAAGATGGATGTATTATTCGAAGGTATACCAATTGGCCAAGAAGATGTTGTTCAAGATAATTTCGATAGTTATTATATCAAGACTATTAAGATCACCTTTGGATTTGGTGCCGTCTTATAAATAATTTACGTAAATTTCTACTCAATAACAATAATAATAATAGTAATAATAATAATGAAAGATAAGTCAATTTTGACTGTTTGAATTGTATGTATTTGAAAATAACAGAGTATAAAGACTATAAAATTTAAGCTTCGAATCTCTTAGCAGCTTCCTTCCAGTTGATGACATTCCAGATGGCTTTGAAGTAATCCATCTTGACGTTTTTGTATTGTAAGTAATAAGCATGTTCCCAAGCATCGATGGCAACTAAAGGTTCGAATTGACCAGCAGCAGTATCTTGATTAGCGGTTTGAATAACTTCAATGGCACCATTTTCCTTATTCTTAGCGATAAAAGCCCAACCTGAACCTTGAATACCGGCTAATTTGGTATTTGTTAAGGCAATTAAATTGTCAAATGAACCGTATTGTTCTTCAACTTGTTTAGCAAAAGATGTACCAACTGGTAATTCACCACCACCTTGCTTTGGTGGAGCCAAATTTTCCCAGAATAAACAATGGTTTAAATATCCACCACTGTGGAATTTGATTGCTTGTTGTAATTCAAAAGTCTTTAAGACATTACCGGCTTCTTTAGCTTCGGCATGTTGTTCAATTGCAGTGTTATAACCAGCAACGTAAGTGGCATGATGCTTGGTATAATGGACTTCGTTGATTTGAGCAGAGATATAAGGTTCTAAATCACCAAAATCCCATTTTAAATCAGGTAATGAAACCTTAGTTCTAATGGAACTTACGGATTGTAAAGATCTCTTTGATGAGACGTTTAAAGTGGAACGTAGACCGGTCTTGAAAAGGGACATGTTTATGGGTTAATTGGTTAATTGGTGGGGGTCAATTGTATGGATTGATAAGAATCTGATCAATTGGTTCAAGTGTTAAGAGTAGTTTAGTAATCAGCCAGGCAAATTCCCTTTCCCACTTGCACTTGCCCTTGCCCTTTATTCCTTTCTAGCAGTCCTAGGCTCTATTCATTACCGATGTCAGCACCGATCGTCTCTTTGACCAGGGTAATCGTTTAATTTATTTGGGACTAACTAAAACCATGGTATAAAGTGATTTAATTCTGGGCACGTGCACGGGTGTGTGGCAAGAGGGCGAGTGCAGTGGCTGGTGCAGAGGTGAGTTAGAAAGTGACACGAATTCAGATGATTGATTTAAGAGAGTGATCTTGCAATTGTATATGTATTTACTTCTACACTCTTGTATTCTATATCTATTAATCCACACTTAATCCAGACTCATATACACAATGGTATGTACTGAAAACTGGTGAATATAGGGATAAGATGCCATAATTGTTTACTAACCACTAGAAAACTCTCCACAGTCATTAGATAAGGTAATCGGTTTATCAATGTTATTAGTTGCAACTTTAATATTCTCATATTATACAGCTTGGACTTTTATATTACCATTCATAGATGAATCTAATTTCATCACAAATTTCTTCTTACCTAGGGAATACGCCATTAAGATCCCCGTTGTATTGTTAATCCTCGGTATTTGTTTGATTGGTACATTTATCGGTTCTATATTGATCAAGAAGGCCAAGAAGGAAAAAAGTAAGAAGGTTTAAACGATGATAAGTCTCAACTCTTTTGTTTGGATTATTTATGGTCACATTTCAATGCTTTCAATAACCAATTTATCTTGGTACTGGCTCCATTGAAATATGGTCTATTTGTCTTTCTCTGAATCTTAAATTGCTAACTTTTTTTACCCTCACCAACTCCCCCATTATAGGATCGCTTCATTTGAACGCAGACTGATTGAAATGAGCAGTGAGTGAGGCATAGTCTTTTCACATCACACCCACACTTATATAGCCCTCTGTAGTTGTAGCATCCCCCGTAAATAATACACACACACACATAACATCCAGTAACTAAATCTGTCCAGCGTTATTCCCAATTAGGCAACTCCCAAAACCGAAAAGGGGGAATTGAGATTCATTGTTTTCGTGGGTTGGATGAATTTGTGCCTTGGTTGATTATTATGGCCTCTATCCATATACTTCTCCACGTCACTCCTTGGTACCTTACATTCCACAATTGTCCCCCCTTACTCACTTACTGTCATTTGACTTTACCCTTTCATACAAAGGACTTACATCTCATATTGATCCCCTCCGATCCACTATAGATCATTCATCCTTTTCCTTTAAATCCCCCCATTGGAGATCAAACCAACCATTCCATCCTCCCATCTTATTTACTCAAGTTTTTTTTTTTTGTTTCGTCCATTAAAACTGGTGCTTCAATCACATTTGGTATTTGGGAAGAACTTCAATTTGCTGATATATACATTGACTCGATCTGTATTTCATACAATCCCTATAACATACTCTGTTCATTGTGTTTCCTCCATCCACCTTCGACTGATAGCAGCCAATCGCTTTTCCCCAAGTCCGTACGCTGGAACGAATAGATTATCAAGTTGCTTTTGTCTTCAATTTATTCTTAAATAATTGATCGTATATCTTTAGTTGGTGAAAAATTGATAAATATACTCCATACCTATACACAATTAAAGATTAGTTTCACTTTATTCATTTCAAATACATACTGTGCACACTCCAGAAGTTTGATGGCATTTTCATTTATTCAGGACCGATATCTTTTTTTTGCATAAGTTCAAATAATATATACAATATTCGAACGACTAACATTACTCTCAAATATTTACACTCTTCATATTAGATTCCATATACACATACAGCATGTTAAGGAAAAGATCTGCTATAGATTTCCAATTTGGAGACTGTATAGGTGAAGGTTCATATTCCAAGGTATTTAAAGCAATATCCATACATAATAGAAAGACATATGCAATCAAAATCTTATCAAAGACTCATATACAAAGGGAAAATAAGAGGAAATATGTCAATATAGAAAAGGATACCCTTAATATCCTGGGTCGTCATCCAGGTATTGTGACTTTATACTATACTTTCCAAGATGATCAATCGTTATATTTTGTTATCGATTTCGCCAAAAATGGTGAATTATTATCATTGATCAGGAGGTTAGGTTCATTGAGTGAAGCCTTAACCAAATATTATATGATTCAACTGATAGATGCTATAGAATTCATTCATTCCAAAGGTATCATACATAGAGATCTGAAACCTGAAAATATCCTGTTGAATCACGAATGGAAATTAATGATTACAGATTTCGGCGCCGCTAAGATATTAAACACCGATGACTTGGACGATAACTCTCAAACAAATGGAAAATTGAAACCACCTTCTCTCCAGATTGATAGTAATGGCAATAATAGCAACGGAAGTAGTATTACCAAAAGCCGTTCCAATAGCGATAATGCCGATTTCAATAATAACAATAACAATAACAATAACAATGGATCCAATAGTACAACTAGCGATGAAAATGAGAACGATGAATACTATGATGATGACAATGAAAATAGTTCCGGTAGTGGTACAAGAACAGGTTCATTTGTCGGTACCGCTGAATATGTTTCACCAGAGTTACTCAAATATAACATCTGTGGGTTTGAATGTGATTTATGGGCAATCGGTTGTATATTATACCAGTTGATCATCGGTAGACCTCCTTTCAAGGGTAATACCGAATACCTAACATTTGAACAAATCATTGCATTGGAGTATGAGTTTCCTGCTAACCATTTTATACCCGAAAATATCAAAGCTGTAGTTCAAGGTTTGTTGGTTTTAAAACCAGAAAATAGATTGACTATACCTCAATTGAAACAACAACCTTGGTTTCAGAATATCGATTGGAATGATAGAAATTTGATTTGGAAGAGAAAAGTCCCCAAATTAGAAGGCTATAACCCTCGTCTTTATCAGACTACTCTTTCAAACCTTTCGAATAATGGTTCAAATTCATCTATTCAAAGTTTTTCATCAAAGCCAATTGCATACCACTATGTCGAACCAGGTGGGAAACTAACCAGTAAGATATCATCCATACCACAATCTGTCCTATCGAATCAAATTAAAAATGCCCAAAATAATCCTCATATTATGAATAAAGTCTTGAACAACAGATTGGATGAAAAGAACAAAGAAATAAGAGAGATGAATTTGAAGAATAGTCAAATGATGAATGCCGCTTCTAAAGCAGCTGCAAGTGTATCCTCTTCTAAGACTCAACAACCAACTACTCCACTCTTACAAAACAAAGAAGATATTGTTAAGCGCAGAAATAGTTTACAATTTGCCAATGGAGCATCGTCTACTTCAATCCCAATAACAATGAGTAATTCATCTTTGAATGATTCATTAACACCACCGGAATCCAGATCCTCTTCACCTTCATTGAGCTCTTTGAAAACAGCGGGAACTTCGAAATCTGTCATCAAGAGATCCGATGAATCTCCCGTCAATAACCATCCAAAGACACCTCCTCTATCTGCTTCTTTTGAAAAGGCTCCATTAATATCGTCTCCATCGAACAAGATTACGGTAACCAAGAAACAACCACAGCAACAGATAATGAGAAAAACCTCATCTGGTACATCTCCAACTCAACAGAATCCATCATCCCCATCTGGTCGTGGCCATAGAGCTCCTTCTATTTCGGAGATGTTGGGCTTACCTCAACCATCATCAGCAGCAGTCAGTGCTGCGGGTGCAATTGGTAATATGCTGAGCCATAATAGAACCATGAAATCTTCAAGTGGTGTAGCTTCAAGACAATTGTATCAACAGCAGCAACAGCAACAGATCATTAACCCTATTCTCTTGGACAAGACTATACCAAAGGATATAACCAACAAATTGATGGCCAATGAGTATATCTTGAAGCTCGATAACATTTTCAAATCAGAGTTGATACATAAGACAAGTACAGGTAGTAACAGCGGCACTAGTGGAGGTAGTTCGACAACTGGTAATGGCAGTTCTAGTAATTCAAATACAATGGCATTGGATGATTCATTATTGAACAAGATAATCACTGAAAATTACCAAAAATTGAATAGAGATTTGAAATCGTGTATTTTGATAATTACTTCGATGGCAAGACTATTAATTTATGAGTTGAATTCAAGTTTCACATTACAAGATCCTCAATCTTCGACTAGATTGCAGGCAATGGATTTTTATTCCAATATAGTCGAGATTAGATTGACAAATAAAAATGTATCCATGTATGACTATGAATTCGATGAAGACTCTAAAGAAGGTTACTTGATTTTAGAACTGGTAAATGTTAATAAACTGATCTTCTTGAGTGCCTATAACCATAAAACTTTGGTTAGAGGTGGAATCAACTCAAATGTTCGTGTCGGTTTTACAATTAATGAGGATATATCGTGGATCGATTCATTATTGAAAGCCAAGGAGTTATTGAGACAAAACAATATAAAAAACAAGCAGTCTCAACAACAACAGCAACAACAACAACCACAAGCGCAACAACCGCCATTACAACAGCGTCAAGCATCAAATCCGCAATCCTCAGCTTTAGCTGCAGCTACTGCAGCTGCCGGTTCTCCTACTTTGAGAAGCAACAAATCTGCAGATCAGGTGAAAAAATCAACAGAATCCACCACTACCACCACCAACAAACCTACCTATATAGTTAAGAGAAAGGTATCTACTAGTTCGACTGGGATCACAAGTGGTACAAAGGGGTTAACTCTAGATGACCGTCAAAGTGCTAACAGCGGTTCATCTTCAGGTACAGTGGGAAGTGCTTCCATAAAGGCAAGGGCTTTAGCAGCAGCAGCTGCAGCATCTTCGAGGACGAAGAGGTGACTGCCAAAAGCAACAACAATGAAAGACAACAACAGAAAAAATTATTGAGTATTTTATATAATATGTACATTTAGTAAATAGTTTCTGAAATAAACCAATCATTTTAGATCATTCTTTAAACAAAGAAAAAGAGGTTGAAAGAGCATAAATAAAAAATAGAAAATATATTTCCTCGATAAAATCTATGGCGATGCATTTTTCTTTTCTGCCAGTAAAAATCTACTCCAAAATCAATTCATGCATCGACAGAGGTGTGTGGTATATCTGATGTTTTATATGGGTAGAGATAGTCCAGCACGTAGAAGACATACATAAACTCGAATATCCTGGGTGCTGTGACTGGGTTTATAGAGAATGTCTGAATTACCATTTGAGCCGATTGTTATCTCGGACAGTGATCGAGAGGGAATAAACTCCCAAGTCCAAGAGTTGGTGAAAGAACTTGAGTTGGCATCAACGGACAAGAGAAAAAAGGGAGCAGCTAGAAAATCACAGCATACGATCTATAACTCTAGTAGTAACCGTGAGTTAACGAGTTGGAAATTTCAAGAATGGGACTATGGTCGTTCTAAGATCCAACTGCCTTCCAATGCTAGAGGTTTATTCACGATGTTTAATGAATCATCTCAGTCATACGAGATCATCATCAGAGGTTATGATAAATTTTTCAACGTTGGGGAAATGGAATCTGTTTCGAAGAAGAACCTATTGCAGGATACACAAGGTCGGTATACTCTTTCTATAAAATCAAACGGTTGTATTGCATTTATATCAGGTTTAGAGGATGGTACATTGGTCGTTTGTTCGAAACATGCCACTGGTGTGGTGCCTCCTACAAATTCTACCAAAACTACTCAAGGATCCATATCTGTAGATAGAAAGAACCATGCACTGGCTGCTCAATTATACTTGGAAAGACAATTGCATGAGTTGAATATCGATGTGAAGGAATTAGCACTTGTGCTATACAAGATGAATGTTACTGCTGTGGCTGAATACTGTGACGATGAATTTGAAGAGCACGTTTTGGAGTATAGTAAGGATAAATCTGGGCTGTATTTACATGGCCTTAATTTGAACACTCCAGAGTTTGTTACTTACCCCTTGGATAAAGTAGCTCTGTTTGCGAAGATGTTTGGGTTTAAAGAGACAAAGTTTTTAACTTATTCATCACTTTCAGACTCGTTCCAATTTTTGGAAGAATGTGCAAAGACAGGTACTTTCAACAACGAAGAAATAGAAGGTTTCGTTATCAGATGCAAACGTGAAGGAAGAGATTATTTATTCAAGTACAAATTCGAAGAGCCTTATATGTTATACAGAAGATTAAGAGAGGTTACAAAGACTTATATCACCGACGGATATGATAAGATCAGTTTTGGTGCTCACAAATTGGTTTGTATCGATTATTTGAAGCATATTATACCCATCTTGGAGGGTGATCCAGATTTGAAACAAAAATACATGGAAAACAAATGTGTAATAGAATTGAGAAAGAAGTATTTTGAAATGAGAGCTAAATCCGCCTTTGATATATTGAACGAGGAGAGTAATTTGGAGTCCATGGAAGAGGATGTGAAATTGATTAATCTGGCTGACAGATCCACAAGGTATATCTTAGTCCCTGTCGCCACAATTGGTTGTGGTAAGACAACAACTGCTTTGACAATGCTCAACTTGTTTCCTAGTTGGGCTCTCATTCAAAATGACAATCTTTCCAACCCCGTGGGAAAGAAGCTAGTCGCACATGGCCTCGAAGCCCTGGTGAATTCTCCATTGGTTATATTGGATAAGAACAATCATAAATTCCTGGAAAGAAAAAAAATATTCGACGATTTCAACGAGTTGAATAATTTGTTTCCCAAATCAAAAGTCAAAATTGTGTGTCTTAATTTTGTGAATAATAGTCATGACGATCAACTATGGAATATAACTGAACAGAGAGTACTCGAAAGAGGAGACAATCATCAATCCATCAAGGCTTCTTCAGATGGGTCCAATACCGCAAGAGCTATCATGAAGGGTTTCATCAACAGATTCCAACCATTTAACTCTTTGAAATCACCAGATAGTCTATTCGACATTGTCATAGATCTACAAGTGAACAGCATGGATTCCTCTCTGGAAAATGCCAAGACTATAATCAACACTCTTGCACATGTTGACCCTCATTTGATTGCTGAAATCCCTTCCGAGGAGCAAATCAAAGAGGCATATCAAAAAGCATTGGACTATAAACCCGTGTTCCATAAAGTTTTCTCCAATTCAAGTAAGAAAAAGACCCCCAAACCTCAATATTTTGGAATTTCAATCCCTAAAGATGTACTGATGTCACATGTTGAACATGTATTCTCCTCAACGACCAAAATGGTGGATGACTCATTCTGGAGCCTCTTGAAAGATACAGACCGTGTTCAAAATAGTTTCCATATTACTTTATTCCACAGTTCTTCAAGGAACGCAGATGCAAGATTGAAAGGATTGTGGAATTCGTACTGTGGTAATATTTTCAAAGATGACATAACCTCAATTGGCTCCTCTTTCTTGAAAGGTGATATCGATCTCATCAAGGATAAGATGATTGATGTACCATCCAAGACACACGCCAGTGTTCAACTGAAGGGCGTGTTTTGGAACGACAAAGTGATGTGTATCCTTGTTGATAATCTGCAGATTCACGATCAACTGGGTCAACCACTGCCTCAAATTGAGACAGCCAATAAATACCTACATATTACACTAGGAACGGCATCTAGTGAAATAAAAGCCAAAGAGTCAAACCAATTGCTCTGTGATATACTCGACTTTGGTGATGATATCGATGAGATATGTACCAAGATTGGTGCTCATCATGCTGAGTTCGAAGGAGAAATAATTATTGACGATTTACCACTTTTCATCAACTATCCATGAATAGACCTCCACATGCCCATATAAACTTTAGATAACTAATTAACTAATTAATTCATTTAATCATACATACATATAATACAAATACCATTTAAATAATACATATCCACTTACTCCATGGCTAATTGGAGCAAAGTATTCACTCTATCAACTAGCCCCGCAAGAGACTCCACTGGCTCAACATTTTCACCAATGACATCTAATTTACCATGTAAAGATCCCAAAACATGTTGCAATGTTTCATCCTCATCCGGATCATAATATGACCTTTGCTGACAGCCAAGATCCTGTAGGAAATCAAGATTGATCTTATTGGCTGAAACTTTTGCAATGTTTGTCAAATTATGAGGTGGTAAATTACCCGACCTACCGAGGTTTTTAATGTCTGCTTCTAATTCCTTCAATGACTTTTCAACTTCTTTCTTGTGTCCTTTAAAGTTCTTTTCCAACTCTTTGAATAGTCTCTCCTCTCTCTCTAATTGTCCCAATGCACTAAGATAATCCTCTTTCAAACTATCAGCTTGCGTAGAATTAGCAGAAACGGACAAACCCAATCTATTTCTCTCTGCTTGTAATCTTTCTTCATCAAATTGAAATTCACTGACATCCGGGGGTAATCTAATGGTTCTAAACTTTTTAGAAACGGGCATTATAAGTTTTCTAATTGATTCTCTGACCTCCGATTGCTGATCTTCTGTAAATGGAATTCCCGATGATATTATCGATTGCTCCAGATATAACTCTAGAGTAGAGACTATAACATTGACAACATTGGGATGTAACGAAACCCATGTTTTTCTCATTGCCATTCTTGATATCTTTGAAATAGCAGGATTCGTTACTGATATTATCGATGCAAGATCGCCAAGTTTAGGCATATCTTGATCCTCATCATCGGAGTCATCTGGCTTCATTCTGAATCTCTTGTCTTCGATATTGCCTTGCGCATCGTTAGCTGATGTCTCTGGGGAACTTCTTCGCGTGTCCTCCACCGATGAGACGCTGTCATCACTGTCATCACTGTCGGCGTTATCTGAAGTGATATCCTCACCTGGGTCTATTGATTTTGGGGAATGATCCATTTGATTGCGGAAATCCTCAATCTTTGCAACCTGTGAAATGGGTATCGAGACATCTTTCGAGCTGCTTGAACTTGATAAAACGGACGCTTGCTCTGATAAGCTAGACGGCTGATGAATATTCTGTGGTTTCTTTGCTGGTGCGGGATTACGTGGTTTTGGAGCAGTTACCACTGTTGGTTTCCTTTTCGTGAGCTTTACCCTCTTCTCTGGAGTGAGTCCACTTGAAGCCGAAGCAGCCTTCCTCACTTTGGAAACAGCACTTGGCCTCACAGGGGTCCTTTTGCCCGTATTAATAGATCTCTGCGACATGTCCCTGTTTCTTCTGTGTATTTTCCCAGATGACTCTCTGTATACTTCAAGGATAGAAGGCATAGTATATATATTTATTAATTTTAACATCGTTTGATCTGGCTCAAAATAACGCGCTCTGCCAAAATCCATTCGTGCGCGCAACGCGTTATTCGCTGTTGTAGCGCTAAGTACTCTTTTTTTTGACCTACTACAATTTTACCGTATTACTGTTTTTCTTTTACTATCTTTAAAATAACAAACACTTGAATTAAGTCTAACTGAATAAAGTATAAAAGCTAACTGGTAGATAAATAATAGCAAAAATAAATTGTAAGCAAAATGATCAGAATAACCAACCGAGGAAAGTTCTGTAGAACCAATTGAGACCCTTTTCGAATTTACCCTTACTGGCAAGTAATTCCTTTTCTCTTTCCATTTCAAGCCATCCTTCTTCTTCTTCTGCATCAATAACATCTTTGAATGTGACAAGATCAACTTCCAAAGGTGGGATGGTCTTGGATCTCATGACAATCTTGTAACCAAAGTAACAAAAGGCATATACTGGAATACCGATATAACCAGTAATAAAAGTCTTGTAATCAAAACCACCAATGAAAACTGTGAAGTTCTTGATAAGGGCAATGATAATACAAACAATCAATGCAAACCAACTACCATATGGTTGGAATGGGGCAACATATGCAAGGTCTCTAGTTCTATCAATACCTTGTGCAATGATGGCTCTATAAAAGTGTAAATATGTGATCAAAATTGAGATCCAGGTCAATAAACCAAAGATAGAAACAACATTGACAAGGTAGTTGAAAACTTTCTTTGAGGAAGAAGCACATGCCATGAATGACAAACATGAAAATATAGCCGAGACAGCCAATGCGTATACTGGAACACCTGCCTTGTTTGTCTTGGAAAAGATCTTTGGGGCTTTACCATTGGCGGATAAACCGTAAAGAGTTCTACTAGCAATATACATATCTGAATTTGAAGCAGAGATGATAAAGATCAAGATACATGCGTTAACAACATGTGGTAAACCGCCGATTTGAGCGTTTCTGATGGCAACGACAAATGGAGAAGCGGCAGCAGATGTACCTTTTGCAGATACTAATAATGGATCATTATAAGCAACACAACAAGCCAATAAGAAACACGACAAGATGTAGAAAAACAAGATACGGAAAAATGTCAATCTGATAGCTTTCTTAATTGAGTGTCTTGGATTCTTAGCTTCACCAAATGTAATACCAACCAATTCTGTACCTAAATAGGCAAAGACGGCGTAGACCAAAACAGCAAAGAAACCAACGAATTTTCCCTTCGAAGCCGGTTCAATGTGCTTATAAGCTTTGAATGCACCTGGATTAGTCCAATATCTGAAACCTAATCTATCGTGAGTTGGGCCACCACCTAACATAATGACAAGTAAAAGAATAATCAAACCACAAACAGTCAAAACTTTCAATGATGATAACCAAAATTCGATTTCACCAAAGAATTTGACTCCGATAAGGTTAATCAAAACAATCAGAACGAGTAAAATGGCAATCCAAACACCAGGGTTGACAGTTGAAGCACTAACCCAATATTGCATAACAAGTGAACCAGCAACAAGTTGATTTGGTGTAGTGATAAGGTATTTACACAAATAAGAGTAACCAACGGCAAAACCCAAGGCTGGGTCAGCATATCTTGAAGCATAACCTGGGAATCCATCTGGTAATGGAATAAATGAAGCCATTTCTCCTAATGCTGCCATGACGAAATAGACGATAAGACCAACAAATGCATAAGCTACAAATGTAGATCCACCACCACCGGTAGTTAAAGATGAAGAAGTACCAATTAGTAAACCAGTACCAAGGGCACCACCAATGGCAATCATAGTAATGTGTCTTGGTTTTAATTCCTTCTTTAATCTGTGACCTTCGGATGGACCTGGGCCAGCTGTTGCAAGAGGGTTAGATGAGAGAACAGCCAGGTCATATTCTTGGGAGTGAATGGAGAGCATAGAAGCATTCTTGGTAGGACCAGAAGGACGCTTCTCGGTATACTCTTCACTGCTCGATCTTGTGAATCCAAACACCATTTTGTTGACTAGTAGACAAAGACCAAAGAGTAAAATAAATTACGGGGAAAGAGATGAACCAAGGAGAAAGGATCCAATTAATGGAGAGGAAGAAGACATTGTAATATATTTATATATATAGATATATTGCTTCGCCGAACAGATAATAAATTGCTTAGGAATCAATAATAATCTGTAGATAGTGGAGTAAGCAGAAACAATAAGAACAGCAGAAAACCTCATGAGTTTCAACCACATTAGCACAGAATGTAACCATAATGGGACAAATCCGCTGTTGAGCCATGTAGAAAAAAATGATTCTGTAAGCGTGCCGTATGCTCGGCCGTTTTAGGGTGCACTTTGGCGTTTTTTTCCTTGCATAAACTCTGCCAAACAGCCCTTGGCAAGCCACTAGCTCTATTGTCACAGCCGGGCGGCCCCCCCTAACGAGGTAAAATACGCTTACCAGACCCATCGCCGTGTGATTATATAGACGTCTACGTACACTGATCACTGCAACAGGGAACCACAGTATCACCATAATCACAGTTGCACCACGAACCACAGCCAGGTTTTCTGCCGAAATGCCGAACTGACCCTTTGCATGCAAGGGGCCACCGAAGGTTACACTAAGGTTACACTAAGATATCAGAAATGAAACGAGGTTGCAAACTGGGACATATTACACGGGCGAATGTAAAAAAAATCCCTTACCAAGGCAATCCCTTATCTTCTTACGCGAGACTGCCACCGATAACTTGAGGCACTACAGTGCTCATATAGTAGAGTAAGTTATTACACATGTAAATCTTGGCCAAGGCTAATTGCCACTCAGAACAAGAAACGATAAGAAGAAAGCGAAACAATGAGATTCTTGGTACAAAACTCTTAGCATTCACCGCCACACTTGACGACACTAAGTAACCGGATTAATGCCTTTCGATTATTTTCCAATGTGGCTCTTCAATGGTAACAACGCATAGTTTCTCACTCTCTATTAACTATATCATTGGATATAGATATATACTTTGTTTGAGTATCCTTTATCACTATCTTATTTAGTGCAATAAGTTACATAATAATACAATTAAGTACATAGTGCATACATAGTACATAGTACATCGATCGAGATCTGGTTGATCCCTTGATCTGATTTTGATCAATTCACGAGATATCCTCCTCCCCTGTTTCCATTAACTTTTCCACGATACTGCAGCATTTATCCGACCATACCATTATCATACGGAATTCCCGGACATTGATTTCGAAGGTTGCGCTGTAATAGTCAAAGAATATATCTTCAATTACTGTATGAAACTCATTGGCGTTAACCTTGTATGCATCTTGCTCTTTTTTATCGATATCATTGTCATCGTACAATTGATTGTATATACCAACCAATTGAAGCTTGATATACTCTATATTTCTGTCCGTGTAACCATTCGCCTTGTTGTCCAACTTGAAGATATCATCTAATCTCTTGAAAGATACTTTCTTTTGTTCGGTCATTAAAGTGTCGGTGGTCTTATCTATCAAAGGTAGATAATTCTCTGCCATCCAGTCTAGATATGTATTTGTGGAAGAATTATCCCAATTCGTTATATCTTCTATACTAGTTTCATTTTGGATAAATCTTGAGAGCTCCGCCTTATCAAACTTTAAATCAAACTCATTTCGATAAGTATGTACAAGATATGCCCATTTGGTGTACATTTTTTTATTTTTCCTGAAAAATATCTTGGCACATGATTGCAATATACCTGCAATTCTAAACTCTGGGTGCATTTCACCAGTGGGGTTGATCCTAAACATTCCCTGACTTCTCGCTTGGCGGAAACTTAGATCCAACTCTGTTTGATCAAGTAAGTTTTTGGCTATTATTACAATTTCTAACGGCAGCTTGAGTCTCAAGGCGAGTCTAACCAATAAAGGAAAATAATTGTAGGGCTTAGAGGTAACTTTTGCTTTCTCGACATCGCCAAAGAGATCTAGCAACCTAGCTGATTCATGATAAAACTCTGGCACGCAGTCGAATAGAAGCGAAGTTGCAACTGGTAGTCTTTCTCTCATGCTCATCGGTAAAAACGTGTATGATTTATGAAATGGAAGCGAATTAGTAGAGTTCCATGCAATAAAATCCACAATATAAATGGGTAATCTTAATCTTTGACAGGCTAAATATATAATAGTCACCAAAGTCTTGAGTTTTGGGAGAGAAGTATAGTTGGGCACTGTTTCATTAGTTTCGAGTTGAGTTTCCACGTTGTTCAGGAGTAAATATTTGATCCACAACTCTTTAACGTGATTCTTAAGATTCTTCGGCACTCCAATATTGGTTATCAGCCACTCACATTGTAGGTTGAGTATATATTGGAGACCTTCAAGTACAAATTTCCTCAGTTCAATACCGTAAATCTTCCCATAATTATCCTTATCGTCAATCAATTTCTGAGAAATATAGTTCTCCGCCACTTTATTCTGTGACATACCGGCAATATTTGTCAATCTTCTAGTAACACCAGACTGCATTGCTGCAGCCATTTGATCGTCATCGTCGTTGATTTCAAGATCTGCCGTATTGACATGACCGTATTGACATACTTTTTGACCATCCACTCTTCTCCAGAGTCTCGAGGGACAATTGTCAACACCACAAATGGGACCCCTTGAAAAGCCCTGACTGCTCATATCATACCTTTATATACTTATTTGTTGCAATATAAGTATTAGAGTCAACCCATATTTTATAACAGATAGTAGCAAAAAAAAACAAAGAGATCTGATCCAAAATATTTCATGTGTCCCATTTTGGCAGGGCCAACTTAGAATGAATCATCGAGGTTTTCCAAGGAGTCAGTCCCCTTGGTGTATATATTACATATTAACATATAACTTGTATTTCTATTTTAGGTGACCACTGATATCTCTATTACAGAGAAAAAGAAATAGATAATATACAGAAGAAGCAAGATGTACTTTGTCACTGCTATTGCAACTGGATCCGCATTCCCAAGTGGCTCACTCGATTCCGTGACGGCTTTGTTAAACTCATTACCGTTGAAAACGGTAGATATGTCCAACTTAAGCCAGGGAAAGGCTGTTGATTTCAAAGTTAATATCGATTTATCCAAGAGTACCGGTACGAGGGACGTTGATGATCTTGAAAGATGTGCAAATATAGCAAGAGACGCAATTAAGAGCCACGGTATTGCAGGCCTTGACTTGATCTTCCAATCCGAAGAATGCAGACAGGATAAGAAGTTGTTCGTTTTCGATATGGATTCCACTCTGATCATGCAGGAAGTGATTGAAATGATTGCTGCATATGCTGATGTTGAAGATAAAGTTGCAGAGATTACAACAGCTGCTATGAATGGAGAGATTGATTTCAAGGAAAGTTTGGCTCGTAGAGTAGCGTTATTAGAAGGTATTGAAAGTTCTAACTTATGGGAAGAATTAAAGACAAAGATTGAAATCACCAATGGTGCCAAGGAACTCACTAAATTTTTAAAATCCCAAGGTTGTAAGATGGCTGTCTGCTCTGGTGGATTTATACCACTTGCAAAATATGTCGCATCTGAATTAGGTTTAGATTATGCATTTGCCAACACCCTAGAGACAAAGATCAACGATAAATCCATCGAAGTATTAAGTGGTAAAACAGTCGGTGAGATTGTCGATGGTGCTAAAAAAGCCGAGTTACTGCAGAGATTAGCCAAGGAGAATGATATTGATGTCAAATATGCAGTTGCCGTAGGTGACGGGGCCAATGATTTACTGATGATGGGTGTTGCAGGATGGGGGGTAGCATGGAATGCTAAACCAAAAGTTCAATTGGCTGCTCCATGTTGTTTGAATTCCGATTCCTTGAAGGATATCTTGTATATAATGGGTTACAACGACTTGGAAATAAACGAAGTCTTGAATAAATAGATTAATCTAGTCAACTATAGAATATAAATTTTAATTAGATATAAAAGCAACAGTGTGTCTATGCGAGCTTTTTAAGATCAATTTTACCTTTTATAACACCTTTGATACCGTTGAATAACAACACTGTTTCACCATCTGTGATACTTTTCACAGGAACAGATAACTCATCGATAAGTTTGTTAGTGACCAAGAAGTCTCTAACTGTACCACATAAACAACCAGTTGACAAAGGAGGAGTGACCCAACCTTCAGTGACTAAACCTGTAGTAGGATGTGGTTTACTCATTCTCCAGAATGCAACGTTACATATACTCGATTCTGTGACTTCGCCAGCGGTATTATGTAATATAACGTCTTGTTCTGGGTTCACGTCAATATCTGGTAAGCATCTCTCTCTGGCATCATTATAATGATCCCTGACACTTGTCTTGAAAGAAGTGAATGGAGTTACTAATATTTGACGTGGATCTACGTAAACGTCATGTTCAAACGGAGTATCTGGATCCTCAATAGCTCTCATCAAGTTTCTCTCTGGGACTTCGGCCATCTCACAAGTGATTTCGAATTGCTTGTTCAGTAAGACACGAATCTTATAACATTTGGTGCGATCAAATGGCTTCAAATTCTTTGTCAACGCGGTGAGTAACATTTCCGGAGTGATTATCAATTTGTCCTTGTCTGATTCTGGAACCCAGTCAAAGTACTTAACTGTGTTATTAAGTCTTTTGATGTGACCTGGGAATAAGAAGAAGAAAGACGAATCAAGTAGGGGCGCATTGATGGCTTCCGATAATGGTAACTCAGAAGTCTTGTTGTATAAGTTTGGATCGTATCTAACAGCAGAATACACTTGAAAATCTACTGAATCGTCACCAAAGGTACGAGTAAGGTACTGAGCTGCTACTGAATCAGCAATTACTTCGTTGGATGACATGTTACTTGTAGGGGTTATGTTTTTTTTTTTTCTTTATATATGATACACCAGTTTTGGTTCTTCTCAAGACTCAGATTGATTTAACAACAGGATTTTCCACCTAATATATATACCAATGTAATTTTCAGACTGGACCTACTAACAAAAGTGACTCGCCAAATTTTCATAAGCTTATCTGATGGAGAGACAGGGTGTAGTTTCTTATTTAGACGCTAAGTATCAATTCAAACCTCGGAGTGCGTGTAGCGGAGAGCGTATCTGGCTACCCCGTACTAAACTGAACTAAGGGGTTTATCTATCTATCAATCAGTCACATATCTTCCTTCCCCTTTGGGGATTTGCAAGCGCTGCGCCATTAAGCTGGTGGTATCGTCCCAACCGTCCCAACCGTCCTAACCGTCATGCGTCGACTCACCCGCCACGGCTTGGCCCCGCGACTATTACGATAGGGCTTATCTTATCTATTACTGATATATATATATATATATATGTCTGTTTAATGTCCGGAATATGAATTATGGGCTTATCAAAACTTTAGTTTTAGTATCATTATAGATCATCTATTATTTATTGAAGACTATACATAAAAAAAGAGAAAAAAAAAACACAGACGCTAGGAACTAACTAAATTGTACAAAAAGGAGTAAAAAAACAACCCTTGATATGGAGAGAAACACCACTATTTTTTAAAAAAGCAAAGGGGTTCGTATCATTGTTATTGTAAGATATTTATATGAACGTATTATTTATCTTATCATTGTCAGAATAAAAACTTGAAGGATAACTTAAGCGAGTTTAGCTAAAGCTTGCTTGATAGCGGCAACGTTAGCACCGATAACTCTACCGACTAATTCACCGTTCTTGAAAAATAAGATGGTTGGCATAGCGGTGACTTCATTGGTAGAAGAGACTTCTGGTAATTGATCAACATCGACTTTGTAGAAAGAGGCAGAAGAGTATTCTTGAGACATCTTTTCTAACATTGGTGCAATCATCTTACAAGGGTTACACCAAGTGGCAAAGAAGTCAACAACGACTAAGTTTTGAGCGGCAATGACTTCTTTGAATTGTTCTGTGGATTCGATAACGGTAACCATGCTGTTTGGATCGGGGATATAAGGTACTGGTTGGTTGTAATTAATAACTTTGTTGATTATAAAAACCGCAACTATAAGGATCAAAAAATTCCACATCGGGTCTAATGAGAGTAAAGAAGCTGTTTGTATATCAAGCCAAAGTTCAAGGTATTTATAACCCTGGCAAAAATGGAGGAAAAACTATTGCGAAATTCGCAATTTCTCCCAATAGGCAGATCTGGACAGGTGCGCGGTGTGTTCCAATTACTAATGATGCGGTCGGAAGCGTCGATCGGGGTGATCTATGAGGTGCTTTGTTTACATCTCCTAATCGATTATTAATGCTATGGGTGACTATATGTATATATACGTGATATCTGATATCTGATGACCTATGTAGAAGAACTTTCTGGAACACCCGGTTCCATCTGCTGTACGGCCGATGATGAGGATGGTGTTAGCATCTCACCACCAGATCCATCTTCAGGTTGGATTGATGCCTCGCTACCAGGAACGTAATTCGGATTCGACTTGTTGTAAATGGTGTAATACAATGGACATGTCTTATTAGTTCTAATATGGCCCAATGAACCACATGTAGCACATTTTCTACTAGTAGATTTACCCTTACCAATACCTTTACCACTGATTCTACCTTCACTGTCGATATTTGCGGCAGTGATACCAGGTGATTTCTTTTTCTTCTTATCTTGTTTCTTTTGTAATCTTGCCAATTCTTCTTCCAACTTCTTCTTAACTTTGGCATTTTCTTCAGCATCATTGGTAAGGATAAACTTATCCGGTTCTATTTCACTATTATCGTCGACTAATCTTTCACGTTTACGTTTAACGTATAGTTCAACGGTCTTTGGATCATCAATTATCTCTGTCTTTCTTTCTAAAATACCATAGGCATTACGAACCATTCTTGTGATACGAATCATTCTTGGTCTGGTACCCTCGTTTTGAATCTCTTTCGTCAATTCAGCACTAGCCCTCTTAATGTAAATATCGTCATTCAGTTCTTCTTGGTTGACATCTCTTGGTTTATCGCTTATTCTAGGCCTACTAAGACTCTTTTGCTGAGCATACCAAACTTTGGCTATCTCTTCATCGTAAAGTTTTTGTTGAACTGCAACGTTGTAAGTATGACCATTCAACAGTTTTTTATCTTGAGCTTTAGAATTAGTACCGGCTGCAGGGGATGCCGCCGCTATACTACCTGGTGTATCTACAGTATTACCATCCGCGGTATTTGCAGCCTTGAACCCACCTTTCATTGAGGTTCTCAGAAACGAGACGGCTTCACCTTTACCAGATGGATCACCTTCACCGTGGATTTGTAACATCGCTTTACCCTGTGTGGCATTAATGAAATTTCTGGTGGTATTCCATGGGGCTAATTGTACCAATAGAGGCTCATCACTTGCATTAGAATCCTTTTCTTGTTTCTTCTTTGTAGCGTTGTTAGCAGAGAAATCACCATCTGTAATAGGACCTCCACTGCCATTGTCAGGTTTTCCATCGTCTGATTTTGACTTCTCTCTTTTCAAAGATTCAAAATCATCTAGAAGTAATTGCCCTGACTTCATAGATGACAATAACGAAATATCTTCTGGAGTAATCATATTTCTGACATCTTCATTGGAGACTAATTTTTCATTGGATTTTACCTTCCAAAAACCTTGATCTTCACCTTGTCTTTGGTACTCCATGAACTCCTTCAACCTTTGTCTATTTTGCATATCATTTTGGTCGGGGAAATGAACAGCAATGTCCTTCACCACTAATCTATGTTGAGGGTTAGAGTTTAGGATTCTGAAAGCAATCATTCTCAATCTATTCTTGGAAGTGGCAGTGACTTTTCTCGAATGAGGTCCAGGGACATCAACAACTGGTAAAGTTTGGCCAACGGTGAAAACGTGATTGATACTTCTTAAAAAGTACCGGGGAGAAGAACCGCCTCCGGAACTTCTCACAAGCAAGAAATCAGCTGTCAATGGATCGTGTTTGAAAACAGGCGCTCTAATCATACGGTTGTAAAGTGTTGGAACAATATTTCCTGGCTCGACATAACCGAAATTCCAAAATGGTGATCTATCTTCGACACCCAAAACATGAGTTTCACCAACCGATAATTTTGGTCTTGAGTTGTCTTCCTCGCCTTTTTTTCTATAGTAGTTAATCAATTTGGAACCCATACCAAAGTTGTTCAATGCAGCTGGAACCTCTTCACTATACTCTAACATACAGAAATGAGCACTGTCACCCAAAGTAAGATCATTACTCCTTTGGAACAGTTCTTTGATCTCCTTTCCTTTATCCTTCTTCTTCTTTCTGGTCTTAATCTTTGAGAATACCATTGTAGTATTTGGACGAACAGCGAATGCTTGCCTGTGGAAGTATCTAGTTTCTTTCTTGGATGTGTTAACTTTATAGTATGGTGCTTGTAATCTTACAGCTGGCAATGAATGATCAATAATCAAATTACCAATAGTTGATCTAATCTTCGTCTGGTAAAATTCTTTCAGTATATCATATTCTTTATCATTTGAAATACTGAACCTAAGTTCAAGCATTTTCTCAGTAGTTGGAATAGTGGCTTGATTCACCTTTACTGAGTTCTGTTTACCGTCGTCGGCATTGACAAATAACATGTTTTTATCATTCATATCTAACTTTAAGTTCAAAGATTCTAACTCTAATGTACCTTCAAAGATCATTTCATCACTGGCATCCCAGTCATCATAATCCATGTTTTCTAGTTTCAATCTTTTGGCAAGAGGTGCAACAACGACGGATTCTGTATCACTGTCTGGTTCACCCATGAATATTGACTTGTCGTCCCAATCTGCTATTGAAAGAATGAGATCTTTATCGAAGGATTCAATAGTTTCCTTCGATTTTTTAACAACTTCGGTCTTGGGCTGTAGGTCTTCAAAATAGTCTGTGGATACTTCAATTATCCTTTGAGCGGGTTCAGTGTAATTAGTATTGGTTGAGGTTCCATTTGCATTTGTGTTGTTATTACGATTCGAAGATATAACTGACTGTTGTTTCTGTTGCTGTTGCAATTGTTTATGAGATAAACGGAATATTTTTCTTTGGTCTATCTGTGGCTCTAATCGTATCTTGGTTGGGATCAAAGGTTTAGCTGCATTCATGGGCTCTTGATATATATAGTTGTTGGGTTCAATTGGGAACAAGTTTTGCATCTTAATCGATTTCCCCTTCTTGAACGATGGATAGTAAATCTGTAATAACTTCTCTTTTCTATTTCTTTCACGTTCTTCTCTTTCCAATTTGGCCTTCTCTTTGAGAAGCTTCTGGTTTTCATGTGAGCCTTCTTCTTCATCAATATCCAGCAACTCATCATCGTCATCTTTGTCGAATGAGTCCGACCTGTGTTCCTTCGAGGACATAGAGATTCCCATCTCATTGTGCATATCTAAATCATCATCATTACCATCACCAAAAGTGTCATTTTCAAAACCAAGGTCGTGTAACCCACCCCCCGAGGCAGACATACCTCCATCAAACATACCACTTGGCATTATTTCAGCTAGCTCATCTGCATCTTCGACACCTTCCATGGCTTCTGCTTCTAACTCTTTGAGAATGTCGTCTTCACTTTCATCATCTGCTCCATCTGCTTCATTGTTGTCATCTTCATCATCTCCGATTGCAGATTTCCCTACACTCTTCGAATCACTATCCACTTCTTCGTCTGCAAGTTCTTCTTCGTCACTGAAATCAACTGCATCGGCTGCATGTTCTGTTTTATTACCTGTGAACAATGCATCAAGATTAGAAAATCCCAACTGACTATTCAAAGCCATGTCAAAATCATCATCATTCTGTCTCCCAGAATTTGATCCATTCATCTGACTCATTGTAATCGAATAAGACTCCAAGAATTCAAAATGAGGGTATATCTGGTCAAATGTCACCTAACTAACTCTGAGGATAATTGGTGGTTTGATGCCTGTAATTTAAATGTATTTGAATCCAAGTATCACCACAGACCCTCTATGTTTTGTATATAGTTTTTTTGTTTGTGGATTTTGTTGAAAGTACCGCGGCGAGAATCTGAACGAATTTCTGATCTTCTGATTTTGAAGCATATCCATCGTATTCTCTATCTCCGTTCCCTCTCTTGGCCCTTGGTTGTTTATTAACAGATTATACTCAAAATTTTACAATCTAGTAGTTTTATCTCATCGATGTTTAGTCACGTTTCGAAAGATATAGGAAAATCTATCATTCTCACCTCTAGGAGAATGGTCTCTGTCATTCCCCCCGCTCAGATCTCAAAGTTGCTCGATGCATCTCCGAACAGGATAGTACCAATTGATGCATCATGGTATATGCCCAATGTACCAGTTGTCGGCTATCATGAGTTCATGCAAAGGAGATTCAGTCCTTCTGCTGTATTCTTTGATATCGATCAAGTATCAGACCCTTCTAGTCCATACCCACATATGCTACCCGATAAAGCCACTTTTGAGGCCAAGGTTAGAGAATTGGGTATCAAGAATGACGATGAATTAGTGTTTTACGATCAACAAGGTATATTCTCATGCTGTAGAGCAGCATGGATGTTTGAAGTATTTGGCCACGATAGTGAAAAGATCCATATCCTTAATACATTTCCTGCATTTATTCAAAGTTTTTCAAATCCAAATCTAGTTATGAAGGTCCATAACGTCAATAAATTTGTTGACCAAGAGCTAGTCTTCAAACCATCGCCATATCCTGCAAGCGATTACTCGTCACCTTCTTTGGACTCCACCAAAAACGTCTTATACGAAGAATTGTTGGATTTAGTCAAGCAAGGCAAAGTTGGTACTGAGTACACTGTTATCGATGCCAGATCCGCAGGTAGATTCAGTGGAGCCGATCCAGAACCAAGAAAAGGCCTCTCATCTGGGCATGTTCCGGGTTCAAAGAATGTTCCATTCACAGAATTGCTTACACCAGAGAAGGCATTCTTATCATCTATGACCTTATCTAAAATATTTGCATCCAGAGAGATCGATGATTCTAAACCTATCATTGTGATGTGTGGTACCGGTGTCACTGCTTGTGTAGTGAGAACGGGTCTCCAGGCAGCTGGCCTTGGGTCTAAGGGTATAGCTGTCTATGACGGTAGTTGGACTGAATGGGCACAGAGAGCACCCTCCGAACTCATCGCAAAGACTGACTAAATACATAGGGTATATACCCCTGTTTGCCAGCGACGCGTCGCTATAGAAAGATCCCTAAATAAACGCAATCGTCGTGGCTCAGGCAGGGCTAAGTAAGTATGTAGATTTATTTTGATTGTACGTAGCCATGACATTAAACATATATAGACATTAATCATATATATGATTTTAATAATTTTAAAAGAAAAACTCTTTATTTTTTGGATACCGTAAGAGTAGCAGCGTATCGGTATCAAGGTCTGGTACATAATCATAATGGCTAAGGATATATCTGATGCTACAGAATTGGACATGTTAGTCGATGATGATTTAAAAGCAACTGGAATCTCGGAGAGCTCATTTTCAAATGTAGATCTTCTACAAGATAACGAAGAATCAGATTCTGTCGTCAGTAATGCAGCAATTAAACAAGATAATGACAATGGTATTGAACAAGTAGTAGAAGAGGATACAAAAAGTTCGCCGGTTCAATTGTTTATGGAAGGTGCCCAGATGGGTAACATGCCTCTTTTGAAAGAATATATTGAAAGTAAGATAGTCGACGTCAATGACAGAGATTCAGAAAACGTTTCAGCGTTACATTGGGCTGCAATAAACAACAGACTTGCAGCTGTCAAGTATCTTGTATCTAAAGGTGCCGAAGTTGATGCTATTGGTGGGAATTTGAATTCTACTCCATTACAATGGGCATGTAGAACAGGGTTGGTATATATTTCTGATTATTTAATCAGTGAATGCAAAGCTGATCCAGGTTTAACTGATGATCATGGATTCAATTGTTTGCATTCCTCAGTGCATTCTTCAAATATCATGATGGTACTATATATACTCTACATGACTCCTATCTCTGTGGATTTACCAGATCCAAATGGTAGAACTTCCTTACATTGGGCTGCATATCAAGGTGATATGTATAGTGTCAATGTTCTCTTAGCACAAGGTGCAAACGCAAATGCGGTTGATTCAATTGGATTCTTACCTTTACATTGGGCGTTGACCAGAAATGTCAAGTCCATCTTCATTTCATTGTTGAAAAAAGATACAAATTTATTCCTCAAGACAAATGATGGTAAAGATACTTTTGAAATTGCATCTGACATGAATTGTTCAGACACATTAAGAGCCGCTTTGAAAGAGTCTGGTTTTGATACGCAAGGTATAAAGGCCACACATAGATTTTCCGAAAAGGTTGCCAAGATAATAACCTTTTTTGCGCCATACGTTTTACTTCCATTAGTTTTACGCATTTTAAGTATATCTCAAGGGTACGGTATAGTAAAGGTATTTATGGCTATAGTTTTGATTTTCATCGAGAATTTTTGCTTGGTTAAGTTTATATTGCCATGTTATATCAGTACTCCAAACCCGTTGATGAAATCCCCTTTTTTCTCAGGAGTCTTTTCAGCAACTGCTGTTTGGGTTTGTTTGACTTGGTTTTTCCAGGTCTTACCAATGACATTTGGGGAAGCACCAATTAGGAATTTCTTGTTCTTGACATTTGCAGCTGGTACACTTTCAAGTTTTTTCAAAGCTATGGTAATTGACCCAGGCTGTATTCCAACTGATACAAACAGAGAAAGTGTTCAAAACACCATCAAGGGTTTATTGGAAAAGAGGAAATTCAACGATAAGAATTTCTGTATCAACACATTTGTAAGAATTCCATTGAGATCTAAATATTCATACAACACAAAATCATTAGTTGCTAAATTTGATCACTCGTGTCCATGGATTAACAATGAAGTTGGAGTGAGGAATCATAAATTGTTCTATGCATTCATAGTCACCTTAGCTGGCAGTATTATTTTATTTGCTTCGCTGGTTGGCGAATACTTTGATGAACTAGATGGTGAGGACGACACATGTTGGTTCTTAGATGAGGACTTTTGTACAGGGTATAACAGTTCACCTTTTGTTTTCAACGTTACCGTCTGGTCATTATTGCAACTTACGTGGTTGGCTATTCTTGTCCTTGGACAATCGATCCAAATTTCAAAAGGTTTGACCACATATGAAGCTGGGCATCTAAGACACTCACATCAAGGTGGAAGTTCCTCGACACCATATGATATACGTGAGGAAGATTCTGATCGTTCGAGATCTGATTCAACCCAAGTAGCATCATCATCTACCACCCCACATAACCACAGTCATCAGGAAGCTTCGTTAGGTCAGCGAATCATGGGTATGATACCTATTCCGAAATTCTTAGTTGATTCAAAAGTATGTAAGATGTTAGGTGTTAGTCATTTCCTCTTGTCTACCCCAGAGTTACTCGGTGGCTCTAATAAGAAAAATCTCAATTTCTACAACTATGGGTTGAGACAAAACTGGGTTGATTTCCTCTTTGTCAAAAGAGATGATGAAGGATGTACTATCAAGAATCTATTCAAGATTCCTGTTGAAGGTGAATCCAATCTTAATGGCAAGTTGATCAACTTCTACAAGTTATATGACCCATTGTCGCCATTGGGAGAAGAAATTGTGTAGTGTAAATATACATATAATCAATAATAATTAATTAAATCCCAGATGTTTCCGCGTTTGGAAAGGGTATCGCCTGCCCAAACGTGCCCAAAGAGGGCCACGGAGAGAAAAAGTAACCGTGTTCCGCGCAAAGAGTAGCCCGATTAGGTACTCAGTGAGATAAGGGGAAGGGAAACCTTTGAACTTATGTATACAATATCCTTTTGGTTATTCATATTTTCCAAGATCAAGGCGAATTTCTCGTAGAAAGAAACACACGAGATCATATCTAGTTGTTCCACATATAGCTTTATAGACTACCTACTGAATTTACAATTGACTTGCAAAAATGGGTGCCATATGGAAGGAAGATCCCAAATTGGCTCAGGAGAAAGATGAAGAGCTTATCAAATATGCCTATGAAAACCTCAAGAATCTAGGTGATTTGAAAGGTGACAACTACGAAAGAATGATCTCGGGTATGTTATACTATTCCTTTGGAGAGACCCAAATCCGTCATAGGGACAATATTGCTGAGTTATGCGATGATTATGGCAAATTCAGAGCAAAGAATTATCCCACCGTTGATGATTTCAAAAACGCCCGTAGATTTCACGTTGCTAAGATCTTCGGACACGTTGGTGAAGAAGTTCACGTTGAACCACCATTCAGGGCTGATTTCGGTTGTAATACATCTGTTGGAGATTATACATTTATAAATTATAATTTCCAAGCAGTTGATGTATCAATTGTTAAAATTGGTAAGTACTGTCTTATTGGACCAAGTGTAAGTCTAGTCACTGCTACTCATCCAAATAACGTTGATTTACGTACTTGTGGTTTAGAGAATGGTAGATCCGTAACCATTGAGGACAAAGTATGGTTAGGTGCCAATGTGACTGTTTTACCAGGTTGTACCGTAGGTCATGGTTCTATCGTCGGTGCTGGAAGTGTCGTTACCAAAGATATCCCACCTTATAGTATTGCCGTTGGTATTCCAGCAAAAGTTGTCAAGACTTTAGCCAAGGAAGATCCAGATTTCGATAAGGAGAAATTCTGGAAGGAGTTGAACTTAGAAGATGCCGATTGAGTATTTATCAAAATAAAAAAACAACAAAGCAGATTCTACACTTTATAGAAAATTGAATTTTCTAGTAATATCATATTGATATTGATACACGTACATACATACATACATACATACATTCACTCACTATTTATAGATTAATAAGTTAAAGTAATACAAAACATAATTCTACAATAAAAACTATAAGACTATAAAGTTAAATAGTTAAATAAAACAAATAAATAAGGGGTATAATACAATGAAGATCTGGTCTATATATCTATGTTCTCTCCATTCTAAATGTTTTCCATTCGTTCATGGTCTTCATAGCATGTTCATAGTTCTTCTTCAGCTCAAAATTCTCCATCTCAAGTGTCTTGATCAACTTCGTCAACTCTTGATCATCTTTATTCGAGCGTTTTTTCGACTTTATAAGGAAAGTATCACCATCGGCATCGGATAAGACACTATTGAGGTTAATGACATTATTCTTCGAAACAGTCCCATTGTTACCTATCTTTTTGACATCGAAGAGTTGAGTTCCTAATTGGTTTAAAATGTTTATAAACATCTTATCGATCTTACTCAGTTCAAATGATCTCGAATCAAATGTTAGTATATCCGAATCATCAAGAGGGACAAATGAATTGGGAACAGTGACTAAGTAATCTTGGGTAGTGAATGAATCCATGGCACTATGATCTCCAGTAGACAACCTCTCAAGTAAGTTCTTCTTCGATTTACTCAATCTGAAAATGGTGTTATCCTTATCTGCCTCTCCTCCATCGTCCGATAATTTGTTGTTCCAAGAACACAACAGCTCATGAACTTTCAAGACCCAGCAGTACATCTTGGCCATCTCGTGAGTTAGACTGGAATTGATGTCCTGTAGATGTGCAAATGAGGCCATCAACTGGGGATCATTCTGAGGTACTGAAAGCAATTTGATATCTTCGTCCATTGATGATGATGACGATGATGATGTTCCTGATCTTTTTTGTATATTTTCCTTGTTCCTCAAGTTGGAAACCTCGGTCAGTGGGAGCTTTCTCTTCTTGGTAACATTTGCGGGAGTCTCATAGATATCAACAGTTGCCGAACTAGGTGTCTTGTGGTGATGTCTAGATACCAGGTAGCTTGCCTTCTTCAACTGTCTCTCAGTCTCAATTTTGGTTCTTCTTGCCTCTCTGATCGCAAAGTCTTTATAGGCGTTGAAATCTCTCTCTGATTTCAGATATTTATCTAATGCATTCTTACTCTTCATAGCCATGATCTGTGCATCATTCTCTAATTTGATATTTGAAGCATGAAGTGAGTGAATCTCTTTGTTTTTTTCTTCGATTACTTTCAGTAAATGATTAACTTTGGAATCTAACCTGTCTATGGTGTTTTGTTGCTCTTGCGCTTCAGAGACTACAGATTCTTTCAAATCTCTACTCATCTCTATAGAATCCAGAAGGGAATAGATCACGTTCAAGACCTTTTTGTCATTTTCATACATCACATCGGTGGGTCCTTCAATTTGAAGGTTGGTACTATCATCATCGGGCTGTTCCAGCTTGTCTAATGATTTGATAACGTCTTTCCAATCGATACTGGGAAAATAGAGCTTATCTAGTGCCTTCCTGCTGTGATCATGGGTTTTGGTATTTGACTTGTGTCCCTTGCTGGAAGATTGTATGGGGAAAAATCCTTGCGCTGATAATCTCTCATTGATCAGCTTTGAAGCATTCTTGATGGATGTCAAGTCAGCTGGAGTAGTCATCTTTGGTGTGACAATAATACTAGAAAAAAAAAGTTATATACTTGTAACTTAATAGTATCAGATAGGTTTAAATATTTACAGATCTCTTTATTTATCTTTTGATAATGCTAAAATGTAAACAAAGGAAAATAGACGAGACGAAAAAAGGTCGCTTGGATTTTTTTGAAATAATTCTGCCATTTATGGGCACGGTTCAGTAAAGCTTTATAGTTAATTACGTTTTTACAAGTGTACATGATATAAAATCGAATGAATCGGTTCATTGAAATACATAGTTTATAGTATAGGTTAAAGAAAAAGATAATGTAGATAAAACAGTGAAAGTGAGAGTTGATATTGGGAATGAGTCCACAATGCCAAAAATGATATTTTGATCAAGTAAAAGCTCAGTTTCAAAGTTCTCCCTTTTTAAGATATATCAATTAACATTGTCTTTCTTGAATGATTGATGGTTTTGTTATGGTTTTTTTTCAAAATAATAGTATTTGATTGTAAAGTGTTAAATTATCTCTGTAACTCTATCATTTCAGTGGTCGTATATGTGATGAAAATAAGAAAAGTGCATAAAATTCTATTCCCCCGGGAAGTTATCTAAACTTAATGGTGGCTTACGGTTTCTTCTTCTTCAAAGACAAACCAATCATCTGGCTTGTATTCTTCAGCAGTAGCAGATGCATCACCGGCAACAACTTCAACGGCAGCGGAGTCGTATTCAGCTAAAGCATCAGTACCTTCACCTTCTAAGATTGGGGCCTTGGCGGCAGCTGGGAGTTTCCATGGTTTGGTGGCAGATTCGGCATCAGAAGATGAAACGGCGGTTGGCTTGAAAGACTTTAATTCCTTGACGTATAAGTCGGAGATTAAGTTCAATCTAGCTGGAGCAACAGAGAATGATCTGGCGTTTCTTTGAGCAGCACGCTATATTAGAAAAAATAAGGGAATTGAAGTTAGTATGAAGTTGAATGATTTAAGCAAATTGATATCCGTGAAAGGTATGTCCCATAGAGGTACATCTGCTCAATTGTTATATACCTCAGCTTTTCTATTTCTAGATTCTTGTTTCCCGTGAATAACCTGTCAACTATGATTCAAGAAAACATTTTGAAAAAAAAAATCAAGCTGAAAAAGATCGATATGGGATGGGGGAGCCATGAAGGAGTAAAGACAAGTGAAGGAAAAGATCAGCTATATTGGAATTCAATAGAAATATCAGCTTGTTCCATTTGATGTATTTTTCCAGTCCTTATATCGAAATAAAATAAATTGAAGTGTTCGGAAAAGGAAATGTATTTATTGTAAGACAGCAGGGACATTTGAAAGATATCAATTAATCATATACAGTTGAACATACGGTTGATGAAGTTAATAATCTTAACATTGTGATGGATCTCGATACTTTATTAGATTAATTGAAACAAGTAGCCTATTTAATGGATGAGTTACGTTGATACCCAATCGTTAAGTATGTATGGTATTTACTTTCTTCCCTTCTTTCTTTCTTTCTCTCACAAGTTTCTCGCTGAAATGGATCGATTTCGTTGGTCGGCTTTCCACTTGCACGGTGCTGCTTAACCAGCCGGGCTGTTTTTCTTATTCAAGCTGCCATTCTCAGATCAGGGTCATTAGCGCGCCGCTGGTATATATAAATATATGGTGCCACGTGACTTGACTGGATAAGTTATACCATCGGTCTTTCAAAGACAACAAGGATCTATCTACTCCTATTACTACGATTCATTATATATAAAGACAAAATATTTTAACACGTTTACAAATACAAAATGAAAAATGACATAGTTAAATATAATATAATAATTTATTATTCGATTAGTCTAATAAACAACTTAACAACAAAACTATTAAATAACAAACAATAAAAAAACACAAGAAAGAGAAATCAAGATATGATTAATTGATCTTTCTCCTGTTTTTTTTGCATTATTTGGGACTTTTTTAAATATGTGATTATATTGATCGATGTTTATTGAATGATTTTGATAAATGAAAGTTGTTTATAAATCAGCATCATCTTCATCTGGTAATGGCATAGCAGCGGCTTCGTCCATTTCAGCTTGGTATTTAGCCATTAAGTCGGCATCGACAACAACCTCAGGTGGAGCTAAAGCTGGGGCTTCAACGAATTCTAATTGGTTGTTACCAACTAATTTTCTAGCTAACCATAAAAATGGTTTTTCAAAGTTATAATTGGATTTAGCTGAGATATCAAAGTATTGTAAGTTCTTCTTTCTGTGGAAAGTAATGGTTTTAGCCTTGACTTTTCTTTCTTTGACATCAACCTTGTTACCACATAAGACGATTGGAATGTTTTCACAAACTCTGACTAAATCTCTGTGCCAGTTTGGAACGTTTTTATAGGTAATACGAGAGGTAACATCGAACATAATGATACCACATTGACCATTGATGTAGTAACCATCTCTTAAACCACCGAATTTTTCTTGACCGGCGGTATCCCAGACGTCGAATTTGATTTCACCAAAATTGGTGTAGAAGGACATTGGGTGGACATCGACACCAGAGGTGGCCATGTATTTCTTTTCGAATTCACCGGTTAAATGTCTTTTAACGAAGGTGGTCTATTGTTAAAAAAAAGGTGGGGAGATTAAGTTAGTAAAAAAGTGTCTCTCAAAATTGAGTAAGGGCTTATATGTTTGATTTCATTTCAACCTGAGATCGTGTATATATTTCATTCATACGTTAAATCACGCAGAAAAAACGACCCATCATATGATTCTAAAACGTGGGTATAGATAGTGTACGCGATCCATCTATATACGAGGTGTTGGTAACTTCTGATATGCAAAGCGTTAGGGAACAACTGGGGCATAATCTTGCCGTAAGAAACGACATAAAATGGTCAAAAGACCTGATTGAATCTGTCAAATTGAAATGAAATGGAAAAAAAAAAGCAAATCAAAACAAATAGCTCAGCTGAATGATTTGAACATAGGGGAGATAAGATGTATACATACTTTACCGGTACCACCATCACCGACTAAGACTAACTTGAAAGTTGGAACTTCTTGAGCCATTTTTGATATATCTGTGTAAATGAACTGTGATTGAACAAAAGATTGATGATAAAAAGGTATAGGGTTGCGATAATCAATATATGTTAAGGCTACTTATTCGCAGAATCTCTTTCTGCTCTCTCCTTTGCCTTGTTCTTTCTCGTTCGCAGAGGGCAAAGGAGCTGAAAATTTTTTTGAGCTGCTCACGTCCTTCCGGGGGGCTGTGCACCACCCCGCGTGTTTAGTCTTTTGCTTGGTATGTCTCGATGTTATATATATTACTAACTATTATATGTATATTATTATACATCTATTATACAGGTTATTTGTTGCGCTCCGAGTGTTGGCGCATGGCCTCCTGGATACTCTTCTTGGTCTCGGTGATGTTATAATGGTACACACTTGGGGGTGGGGCGGGGAACGTGGCTAATGAAGGGGGAGGTAACGACCTGATATTGACCTCTTGGTGCGGCATCCCCCGTATACTACGTCTGCCTTCTACTTCTTCCGTTTCTGCACTGGTAGCAGGCCTAGCACCGGGAATACCCTTGTATAATTCATCAACTGTCATCTCATAGGGAAGCTCATCCGGTTTGTGTGATAGAAGATCGAGCTTGTTAGCCTCGTTTTCATAATATTCGCAGTAATACCTCAGATGGTTTTTACCTATCAGATGTGATTTTCTAACACTTAAGGAGTTATGCGTCAGTGACGACTTACAGTACTCACAGTAATAGTTTGGCATCGCCTGTATGAAACTATGGTTGCAGTATTCTACTCAATGAATATTAACAAGGGCAAGACTTCAATCTACCAAATAGATGAGTATATATATATATTGTATATCATCTTTCACTCTGCAATGTCTCTAGTCTCGGTAGACAAGGTGCGAGGTGTTGCTCGTAGAGGTGGGAGCGATGTGTTCATTAGCTTTACATATCTTGATCCTGGATTACCAACTTGATACTGATCTGAAATACACTCTGTTGATCCCATACACAATCAACCTATACTCACATCTGTTCGCATATTATCATCAACAATGGAGCTATTGTCAGATTTACCTATAACATACGATGCTACGTCCAAGAAACTCTCCTTGAGTGAAGGAGCTTCTCCAAAAGAATGGGAAGAGTTGTTACTTGAGGTTACACAACTTAATACTATTACCGCTGATCTCATAAATAGTAAATCAGACATACCTCCACTCCCATCAAAAGAAGCGTTTACCAAACAATTGAGTATGATGATAAAAAAAATGCATGAATCAGCTGTAAATTCGATGCGTCAGAGGAAATTTCAAGATGCTGCTAAACAATTTACCGTTGCTTTAGGTTTAGCTACAGCTAGACCAAAATTTGAAAGTTTCCAAATGACTTTGGGTGAAATTATAATGTGTCTTTTGGGTAGATGTGACGCTTATATGATGGCTCAAGATTTTGAGAGTGCCTTTGGAGATGCTGATCTTCTCTGTCAACTTGCCGCCAATATTCCAGATAATCATTTGAGACTAGGTATCTGCCACTCAAAGCTAGGTAATAATACAGAAGCAAAAACTTGCTTTGAAAGAGGTTTATGTTTCAATGAGACACATGTAAAATTAAAGTCCGAATTGGACGCTGTCATAAAATTGATTGCCGAAGAAGAAGGTGAAATTTAATACTATGTATATTTTCTTTGCCAAGCTATATATATCCCGATTAATATACTTTAAGTGAGTTTGGAAAAAATGGTGCATCAAGAGAATCATTGCACACACTGTGAAATACAGAACTAGCTGCCCCACGAGGTAAGGATCCCTCCGTGCACACAAGACTTAACAGGTTAATCTAATCCCACAGACCAATCGTCAAAACCATCGACACGATAAGAAGAGGGCGGTGAAGGTGTGGATAATCGCCGCCCTCACCCATAATTCCTACTGGTCAGAAAATAAGTAACAAGAGTAACAACTTGGTTTGTAGGCTCTTGTCTTTCCCCCCAGTTTGTATTTACCGAGATCCATATACTTACACATTACTTGATATTCCTTGTGAATAGAGGAGACATATCTGACAGCAGATAAAAATCGAGTGCAAAGTTCTTTTACCTTCCACTGTATACCGACTTGAAAGTTTACTTTTCATCTTCGTTCGATTTATAACAATAATATATATCTAGTTACACAAGAAGAAATTGTGCAAGTATCCCACAAGATGAGCCGACTTATAGACAATCAGCCCTCCAAGGAAGAGTTCTTTCAACAGCTAGTCGAGCTGGAGGATGAAGGGGAATCATCTGGTTTCTCTGACTCCGAGTTAATTGGATTTGAAAACTCTCGTGTCTCAAATGCAGATGCAGAACACAAACACGATGATAAACTGCCAATAGGGGATAAAATCGTGGATGATGACAATATTAATAACAACAATAACACCAAGGAATATTTAGATGATAATGAATTAGAATACGATACCGCAGAAGAGTTTGATATACCTGTGATACCTGAATCTATTTCACATAGTCCAGTGGATCCATTACCTAAGGATGTTGAAGAAAATGAAAGTGTAACTGGTTCCATTCACAACTCTCCAGCTGATGACTCTGATATCGACTCACCACACTCATTCAAGTCTGCCACGGCTTTATCTGATTCGCCTGTAGTTATAACTGAAGACACACCAGGATTATTCGTGGCAAAGACAAACGATAGTTCGTTGGAAGAGTTACCTATCGCATCAGATATACAAGAAGAGCCGGTCTCTTTATCGCAAATCAACTCGCCCTTCCCACTTAAAAACGTTCTCCCCTTTAGAGGTGTGTTTGCACCCCGTGGAAATCAATCGACTCAAAGACTATCTTCTTTGGTTGATAGAACCGAGCCATCTCCATTCGCAGATAGAAATGTTCAGGTGATTGGGAGCAATAACAACAGCAGAAGTGGTACCAGTAGTGGTTTTGTATCACCTGTTTCCTCTTTGAATGCTCTTAAGAGGCCCCCGAATTGGGATGCTGTCAGTGATTTGAAAAGAGCCAAATCAGATATCATTGATCTCCCACATGCAGCTAGTGCTAGCACTAACTCAACTAAGCCACCCTTTGAAGTCTTTGATTTGACCTCTGATAGTGAGGAAGAGTCTGACGTGAACCCAATATCTGCTAGCCATAATAGTACTAGTGGCAATTCAAAGGGGAGTTGGCTGGCCAATTCTATTGGTGGTTACAATACAAGTAATGATACTGGAAATAGCAACAACGAACACAATAAATTTGAGACATTTAGCAGCAGTAGCGAGAGTGAGAGTGAGAGTGATGATGAGATTGTGATCACTGGTGAGACAAAACTTCAGGGTGCAGGTTCTCTTTACGACCGTTACAATCAAAATGCAGGCTTCAAACAAGAGGCAACAGTTGCGCCTCTCTTGGAGCATTTCGACCCTGCAAAGATGTTCAATCAACCGGCCCCTGTCTACCACGCTGGTGATGGTGGCCCGCCACCTATACCAACTGTCCCATCTATGCATCTTCCTTATGTTCTTGAAACACCTTTGAAAGGTGATATGGATTCGGCAGTTAGATCCTTGCACAATTTGACCACTGTTAAGGAGCAATTGGTGGCTAGAATCTCGAGGGATGAGAAAATTAGGGATCAACTTTACCATTCATTGGATAGTATAAGTATCAAAAGGAAACAAGTACTGGCTGCAACTGATGGGAACATAGACTCCGAAGAAGTGCAAAAGACTTTGGACACGCTTCGAATTACAAATGAACAGAAATTGGCCAAATTAAAAAGAGTTATTACAGATATCGAAGATTCTCAACAGAAATTTGTTAGATTGGATACAAGGGAGGCAAAAGTAAAAGGAAATCTCGAAGTTCTCAAGACTAGGCAGGCTGACTTGGTACAGCAGCAAATGGATGAAGTTGTTGTCAGGGTACGTAATCATGCAGAGAGAAATAGATCAAGGCTAGTAGATTTAGCTACAGAGAAACTGCTCTATGATGCTGTCATACGTCAATTTCCAAAAGAGGAGGGTCTCTTTTATGCCAAATACTATAATCTCAGATTTGCCAATACCTTTGCCGAAAAGATGATCCCTAGGGATATTGCTCTTTTGATATATGATCGCTTGGTGAGAGATCCCCCTTCTATAAGCGCCGAATTGAAAAATCAAATTGAAAGGCAGTTTGGTATTTTCCCAAGTCACCAAGATATTCTACCTGGTGGCGGAGGTGGTGCTGATGATGGAGTAAATGCCAACCATCACTTTCAATACGAAAGACCTATGATGAACGATAATCCATATGCAAGACGTGAAGAGAATGATGATATGAGGAGTATTGGGAACTTATTGGATGCAATCAAAGCGCAAGAGGTTCAAGAAGAAGGGTTGGCTAGTACTCCAGCTGCTATGAGTATTCAACTGTTAAAGCATCAACGTATTGGACTTACATGGATGAAGGCTATGGAAACCAATAGTCATAAAGGTGGTATCTTAGCCGATGATATGGGTCTTGGTAAAACAGTTCAAGCCATCTCTATTATTTTGGCAAACCCTCCGAAAAGAGAGGACAGAAAGATTACTTTAGTTGTTGCTCCTGTTTCATTATTAAGACAATGGGTTGGAGAGTTTGAAATCAAAATTCGTAGAGAAAGTGCCTTGACTACATATGTTTATCATCAAAGTGATAAGGTTCCTGCGTTTGAGAAGATGAAACATTATGATATTGTTTTGACTTCATATCAGACTTTGGCATCGGAGATGAAAAAGCATTTCAAAACTGCACTAGAACAAATGAAGAAAAGTAGAGCTGGAGGTCTTCCTACAAGGCAGGATGATATCGATACTAATTCACCTTTGTATACCTCCCCCTTTTTTGCATCTGAATCGATCTTCCATAGAGTCATTCTTGATGAAGCGCAATTCGTTAAAAACAAGAATACCCAAGTATCGAAAGCCGTCGCTTTGCTGAAAAGTGATTATAGATGGTGTCTCTCTGGTACACCAATGCAGAATAATATAGGTGAACTATATCCATTATTGAGGTTCCTGAAAATCAAACCTTATAATAATGAAGAAAAGTTTAGAACCCAGATCGAGTTACCAATTAAGAGTTCTAGTAGATATGCTGAGAGCAAAGGTCTCCAAAAGATTCAAGCTCTTTTATCAGCTACGATGTTGAGAAGAACAAAAGCAAGTGAAATTGACGGAAAGCCTATCCTATCACTTCCTGAAAAGCATATCATCATTGAAGATGTTAAATTCACAGATGCAGAACAGAAATACTATCAAGCACTGGAAGACAAGACAGCTGCTAAGGCTGCTGCATTGTTAAGAGAAGAGCGTATTCCAGTTGGAGCATATAGTAGTATGTTAACATTGTTGTTGAGATTAAGACAAGCGTGTTGTCATAACTATATGTGTAAGCTTGCTGCTTTGAACGAAGAAAATAGAGACAAGAGTGGTGAAACAAATAAGTTTCTAGACTCAAGGGCTATGTACCAAACTGCCTCGCATATCAATGATAAGGCTCTTGATAGATTATTGGAAGAGGCAAGAACGGGTTTCACGTGTCCCGTTTGTTTAGATGTGGTTCCAAATGAAGACGTTTTATTCTTGGGTTCTTGTGGACATGTTATCTGTAAAGATTGTGTTTTAGAATTCTACGATAGATTTACCACAAAAGAAACAAATGGTGAACGAGAAGCCGAATGCTATGTTTGTAAGGCCAGAATCCATGAAAGAGGTGCGGTTGATTATGCAGATTTTGAACAGATTCGTATCAACAAGTTATCATTGACTCAATATCAAAATTTAAAAGGTGTGGAGAAACCGGCTTCTAGCAAGAAGTCAAGAATTAACGATTTACAAGAATATGTTAAATCCATTGGTGAGTTGCTGGTTTCAGCAAAAGTTGACAGAACCATTCAATTAATCAAAGATATATATGAAAAGCATCCCGATGAAAAGATCATTGTCTTTTCACAATTCACGTTTTTATTCGATATAATGGATTTGATCTTGACTAATGAAAAGATGAATTACCTTAGATACGATGGTTCGATGAATGTTGCAGAAAAGGATGCAACGATTTCAAGATTTTATAAAGAACCAGAGGAAAGGTTAATGCTGATATCTTTGAAGGCCGGTAATGTTGGGTTGACTCTGACTTGTGCTTCTAGGGCGATTATCTTAGATGAGGCTTGGAATCCATATGTGATGAGACAAGCTGAAGATAGGTTGCATAGAATTGGACAGACGAAAGAAGTGTTCATCCATCATTTACTGATCAAAGATACAGTGGAAGATAGAATCATGGAGTTACAAAAGCAGAAACAAGAACTTATTGAAAGTGCCTTGGATGGTACGAGCAGAGAGAATATTAATAGGTTGGGTAGAAGAGAATTGGGTTTCTTGTTTGGTTTGAATACTCTTGAATAATGATAATAATAGTTGTTCTTTTGAAGCTGTGTATATAATGCGTAACATGTAGTTTAAATGAGTTAATATAGTATTCTAAGCAATGTTTAGTTAAAATATCTTTTTTCACCTTCAGTTACTTTTTGTTATATATTACGCTGTAAATTTAAATTCTCAGCTTTACTATCTGAACTTCGTTGATCATACCATTATAAATCGATATCTCTCTCAAAATCTCTTCCAGTAATCCTAATATGGGCGTAGATACAATAGGGATATTAAATTCAAGTATATCAACACTAGTAGGTATACCTTATAAACTAGGATAAGGCTGCCAACAAACTTCCATTTACCCACATCACATATTTCTGTACCCCAGAATTAGAGCTACCAAATCTCACCCCCTCCAGAAAACTTTACGAGCTGCGCGGAGGGGCACTGGTGCAAGGTTGCCTGCGGTGGAAATTTGTAAGGTAGCGAGATGCTTTACTAAGACTTTGGAGGGGTCGAGCGTAGGAAAATGGGGGCTTCCTTTAACCCTCAAAGGGATAGGAGAGATCACAATTCTTTTTTTTGAAATATGGAGCTGCTTTTCTATCGGGAATGAGTCAGTCATCCACTATAGAATGCTGATTGAGATAACGTGAAAAATGCGCTGGGAAAGGTAAGCAGCTTCTATTACTATTGCTAGACTCAAGGATCCAAACTAATTCAAACGAGAGACGCTCGGAACCAATAGCGTCCCGGATATAGACGAAGGTGAAATGCAAAAATGTAGATTTGGCATCGAGAGGTAGATCAAGGTGTCTACAGCCACACGGAAATCGAGCTGAGAACAATGAATTTTTTTGAAAAAAACATATTTTATCGGCATCAATATGTAGCAGGGCACTGTGAGCGGGGGTAGAGACTGTGCGAAAGCTGGAGAAGTCTCACTACTGAGAAGAAGAGAGTAAGTGTAAAATGAAGATGCCAACCTATCTCGGGCTTACGAGATCTGACACTGCGGATAGGATGGGACCCCCTGAAGTGCACACGTACATAATAGACACAATATCCATAATATCTGTACATAGGTACATACACCGCAGTACAGTGGCACTGATGGTGGACAAAGTAGACCAAAATGGACAATAGCCAGCACCGCAAATGCCTACTCCAGCGGGCTACCAATCTTGTGCCCTTAACTATGGGAGCTGGCGAGAAAACTAACAAAGACCCGCTCGCCACTTTTCTTTTTCTAGCTAGTGCACTGCGAAAAGTTGAGATTTTCACCCCCTCTTGCAAAACTCTACCCTTGTCTACGGGTCTAATCACGATAATA
>JAJLSW010000019.1:160000-316828 GCA_030567875.1 Wenyingozyma nitratophila
GATTTTATATAGTCTACTTGGTTATAGTTATTCTTTAAAGGCACACATTTCCCCATTCACATTTCTTATACAGAAGAAGAAGTGTATTTTCCTGCCAAAATAATGAGTGGTAAAGGAGGTAGCAAATTAAGACTCCGTTCCGGTGTGCTCCCCAAGCCCCGTGAGATTTTCAAACAACCTTTTAGACCATATGAATATGTCAAGCCACAAGATACAGGTTATGCCGAAGGTGTAAAGCATCCAAGAGGAATATCAAGGGAATACGTACCTCCAAAGGTGTTTACCATAGATGAAAGATTAGCCAAATCTGCTGCTCAACCACAAGTACAATTAAGCGAAGAAGAACTTGCTCAAAAACCATTAGATTTACAATTCAAGATCAAGAATGCTGCTTTACGTAGACAATATTTAGCAGAATCTTATGAAAAGGAAAGTAAAAGAATAGTGAGTAAAGAAGAGAGGAAACAACTTGCGGATCAAGAACAGTCCAAAATTCTTGAAGCTGCTCGTCAATACGAACAATCTCAAGCTGAACTTTTGACCCTTCCAACTATAGAGAGTTACCTAAAGGGACCAATGGTAAGACCAAGAACAGAAGAAGAAACATTACAACTGAAATTGAAAAAAGAAGCTAATCGTATCCATCATGAAATTCAGGTTAAATCGGATTCAGCACAAAGATTGTTAGATTTATATAACTCTTCAAGTGCATTTGCTACAACCGAGAAGAAATTAGAGGAGATGGTTGAAAATGCATTTGGTAACTATAAACATGATGCCCTCATCAGTTCTGTCACACCTTCCACCATGAACACATTAGACGGTAATCCAACCCGTCAATTGTTTAACTCTGCCTTTTCAGATTCTATCTTAGGTTCAGATTCTCAAGGTCCAGCTTTATCATCTGTTCACGATACTATCAATGGTGATTATAAGAAACTTGTACAATCCATTAATTCTTTACCAATTGATGAGTCGTTAAACAAGATTGAAAGAGATGCTGCTATCTCTGAAAAGATTAGCAGTAGCTAAATATTATGACTCTAGTGTGATATAAAACCCGTTGCGTACATGTATATATATAAACAAACAAATAAATATGATTATTGAAATATCAGCAATCATGAAATTAAAAAAGTAAATCGTAGTCTCTTACAATAATATTAATAAAGCAATGTATATACATATTCATATCAAATTAACAGGCAAAATCTCTAGGATACCTAATAATTAAAAAATTAGATGAATATATATATATAATTATTTATTTTATGTACAGGTAGGTTATAAAGAGCAAATCAGCAAACAAAACAGATATTCATATCTTTAAACTTTTCTATAACATCTTGTCAAAAGCTGGGATCAATGATTGAGCTAAGGCAAATGAGAAAACTAATTTAGGACCGGTGGTTAATAATTTTGGAGTTAAACCTTTGAAGAAAGCGGAGACACCTTCGTTCTTAGCCATGTTTTTCAAAATGGTGAAACCGGATTCTGGGTTATCGAAATTCTTGTTTTGAATTCTGGTCTTAATAACATCCAATGGAGCAGAGACGATTAATGAAGCAGAAGCACCAAAGATCGAAGCGACGAAATTTTGGTACCAAGTAGCAGAAGTGTAATCGGTTAAACCAAAGATGTATTCCTTGGCAAAGGCTGAACCTCCAAATAAGGAGAAGGAACCTGGAGCATTTCTAGCAGCGGTCCAACCCCAACCTCTGTACAATCCAAAACCCTCATCTTGAATGATCTTGAAGAAACCTCTACCTTTGAAAGATTCTGGGTTTGTTTGACGTTTAATCTTTAATACATCTAATGGTAAAAGAACAATTTCACCAATACCGATTAAAGAACCAGCAGTAGCAGACATTAAAGCCTTACCGGTCTTCTTACCGAAGTATTCATCATAAGTGGCACCGAAATTCTTGGTTAAGAATTCATTGGCAAATGGTTGACCACCGTATTTGTAGACTCTTTGTAAGATCTTGTAACAAGCGGCGTAGCCTAAACCTGGGAATAAAGTGAACACTCTTTTACCAAATGGTTCGGCAGCGTGCTCTCTGAAGATGACCTTGTTGAAAGCTGAAACAGAGGCAACTCTGGTGCTGTTACTCATCAATCTCTTGGAGATGGTATCGACTGGATGGAAGACACCGATTTCACAGATACCTGCGGTGGCAGAACCAAGGATTCTGGCGGTGGCGGATTGTTTCTTATCGGAAGACATACTGGGATTCAATTGAAGCGGGATGATTAGTAATAGATGGAAACCTAAGCGGAGGTGGGTATGACGTTTCTTTCGATCTTATATATCTATTCAATCTGGGTTGTCTTATCAAGCGTTGCGGTTGAAGGGTGTTGAAAAATTAAAAATTTTCAACTTTGACTCTTTGCTGAGTTAGTGCGCGGCTAAAGCAGCTCTCTTGCCTCTTTTGTCTTCTAGTTGATGAGAGAGTGTGTGTGCGGGAAGAGTGTGGACGTTAGCGGGTGAAGTGCGTGTGTATGTGAGCGGATAGACGAGTAGTGGGTTGGAAGGGCATTGCAGTTGCCGGTATCAGATCTGAACTACAATTATGGCCTGCGAAATGGGGTTAATTAGGATCATTTGATCTACAAGAGAGGTCCAAAGAGGAGATATAGCAAATACACCCGCGTTTAGTCAGCCGTCTGGTGTCAGGGTGAATGGCGAGTGAGAGTGAAATGATAACAAGACACCATTAATTTAATGATGATTCGATACGTACAAGACTAATCTGCTCTCCTCTACTATATTAGTTAAGCTGTTGTCAAGAACTACACACCGCCATAACTGATCTATACACACAGTATGGGGTCTACACTGATAGATTCAAATGAGGCTGATTTGGTGCTCTTGGAAGAAAACCTCAAGACCACCAATGCACTCTCTGATGAAATTGCCAAATCATTGATGTCAATTTCAAAGATGAATGCTCAATCAATCGAGGCAATTCAGCCTCTTATGGGGAAGATCAACTACCTCAGGATCACCCAGACGAATATAGGCAAGACCATGGATGTGATGTCCAGTATCAAGGCCTATGCCAAAAGAGCTCATGATATCCAGAGAGATTTACAATCTTGTGCAGGTTTAAAAGATTCTAATATGATTCAGATGTATACCCAACATCTCGGCAAGGCAAAGAAGCTATTGCAAGAACTGCACGGCGATGGCGGTTCCACTGATCTATCCGATTTCAAAGGTATTACAAAAGGTCTGAATGATTCAGTTGAAGACGCAGAACGTAACTTCCGTATAAGTTTTGAAGCCAAAGTTGTCGATGAAAGTAAGATTTTTAACCCAGTTGACTATATCAACTCTAATCAAGCTTTTCCCAGGGTGAAATCAGATAAACTAAAAGAATTGGTAATGATGATCCAGTACCTTGAACCTAATAGCAAGAAGATGGCAGATAACTTGTCGAGATTGAGAGGTAGGTATATCTTAGAGATCATGAAAAACACAAAATTCTCAACGAAAAATTTCATAAATAGTGATCCTAATTACTTTTATGGTAAGGAAGAAACAGCTATATCAGGTCCAGACTTTGAGATGTTTACCAATACGCTTATATACCTTATAAGGAACGAATATGTATTTTTCAACGATGTATTCAAAAACACAAGCAATGATCCAAGTTTCTTACTTTACCATACTCTTTCGACTCCATTAGACTTTTTTGAAAAGGTTCTTACTGAGGTGGTATCCTTTGTAGACAGTAAGAAATACAACTATGGACCAATGCTATTTGAGATAAGTGCTAGTGCTTCCAAACTGGAAAGAACGGTGAATAAATACTCTGGAAATAAGATCCCACAGTCGCTTGAATTAGCGATATCACAACTGGAGAATAATACCAAATCGTTATTCGGTCAATTTTTCGATTTCATGTCTAACAAATACAGCAACGATCCAAATATGAATTCCGATGGATTCAATACTACTTTCTTAAACATTTGTACAAGGCTTCGAAAGTTCACAATTTTTAAAGATTCCCAATTGGCAAGTATAGAGAAATGTGCCAGGGGTTCATGGTTACCTGCCAATAGACCCACTGGATTTGAGGAACAGAAGATCGATACCAAAGATCCTCAATTCTTACTGAGTTGTTTTTATTCAGATGCTATAGTCATGAACTATGTATATTTGGAGAATAAATTCAAATCGAAACTTCTAGATGATGACCTTGGACTGATGTTATTGTATAACCTCGATGGATTACAGACTATTATCGACAAGAGCGAGGATCTCCAGACTTGTCTTGGACAACCCGGTTTGACTAGGTATAAAGGCTTGAAAAAGAGTGCGATGAATAAATGTATGAGTCAATGGCAAGATATGACTAAGAAATTGATGGAAGCGGCAATGGTTAATGGTGTATCTGGTCATTCTGCAATGTCCTCAAAGGAAATGGGTAAATTGATCGAGGATTTCAACAAGAATTTCGAGGATAATTTCAAGAAGATTGGAAATAAGAACTTGCCTGAGTTTTTCAAGACTACTTTAATTGGTGATATATCCAAGACGCTTGTCCCGGCTTATAGGGCCTTCCATGCCATCGTTAGTAAAGATAGTTCGATGAAGAATGCAATGAAGCATTTCAAGTATGATCCAGCTAGTTTTTCAAATAAGATGAGGACTCTAGGATAGTTGGTAAATTAACAAATCGACTAAATCCATTTGTTTGTGTATAATTTTTTCCCAAATTTGTAATATTAATTATCTAAGACGCATATACTTACTTATTTTATATATATATATCAACGATCTATAAACTAAACCATACCATTTGACGGATGAGATTCCTTCCGTTATTTTCCGGCAAACGCAACAGTTTCAGGGACTTGGGATGAATCAGATGTAAGGTCACCACCAAACAACTTCATCTGATTTGTATCTTCCAAAGTACTCACACCACTACTCTTAGTCTGACTTGAGACGATGGATTGATTATCGTGACTGGTGTTAGTATCACCTTCTGAACCCAGTACCGAGTCTCCTCCACTGTTATTACCGTTGGAAGAAGACGAACCAGACGAATGAGTAGGACGTTCTTGATGTTCATGTAGTTCATTGATCGTTGTGCTCGTTGGTGTTGAGTCAGGAACAGAGTCATGGATATGTGGGGACATGTAATCTGAGCTTTCATGGTTGCCGGTTGCGTTTGGTGACGAGACTGATAAGGCAGCCATGATTGGTTCAACTCCAAAACTGATACGACGCTGGACTGGTGATAAAGAACCCGATCCCGATCCCAATGCCGAAGACGATGATAAGGAGGGATCGATACTATTGCTATTATTGTCAAGTGCAGTCGCCTTAGCCAAATTGAAATCCAGTCTCAATCCATCTGCTCCCGCTGGTGGTGCATTCTTCTTCTTCTTTACAAGTCTCGAGTTGAAAACTTTACCGTATTCAGTGGTGTTGAAGTTATTATAATGATTATTGACGTTGAATACATGGAAACTTGGATCATTTTGATTCACGTGAGATGGGACCAAAGAAGCAGAACTATCTATTATGCTTCCCCTTGGGTACATACTCGTGATATCGATGGAAGGTTCTTGTTCTCTTTGAATGTAGAAATCACTTGTGCTTCCATTACCGACTAAACCATGACTCGAACCAAAGAGACTCCCATTGACATCGTAAACGGAGTTATGTCTCGAGTAGGTGAATGAATCGTCCCTTAACAATGGCTGATAAACTGTTGGATCCAAGTATGAATTTTCAGAGATTACAGAAGCGGCATTAGATGTGTTTGATGATACCGAAGATCTTCTCTCAGACAGTAAAATGGAAGGATGTCTCAATGGATTTGCATTGACAACGTGCGAAACCCTTGGAGGTGATGAGGCAATGGCCAATTGTGACTTTTCTTCTCTTTCTCCTTTTTCTTCTTTATCTTCTTCGTCCTTGTCATTTGTAGATGACTCATGCGAAGGAGGAGTAAATGCACGTACTGGAGAAGGTGCTTCAATTTTAACTACATTTGAATCTGGGTCACTGCTATGTTGTGGGTTGTCTACTTGTGCCGATTTCTTCTCGTTTTCTGAGGTGATGGCATCGGCTAAAGCAGCGTCAATAGCATTACTACTACTTGAAGAATTGGCACTCTTATTAGCCAAGACATTTGTGATATCCTTTGCCACGTTTTGATTCTTACGTTTGAGGTTAGGAGAAGGAGGCGAGGAAAGATAAGCATGTGGTGATGTACTTCTCATGCTTGGAATAGGACTCGTGGCCCTTACTATCGCAGCAGGCATATCTGGTGAGCTCTTACCGAATGAAAATGTACTACCTAAATCTTCATCAGCTTTGAATTCAGATGCATGTTTTTCGTCTTCTTTGAGTACAGTATCATATGAAGGTGGTAAATCACTGTTGAATGTAGGTGGTGGAATATCATCTGAAAATGCTGGTGGATTGAATGAAGGTCTTCTCAATAGATGAATAGGTCTAGATATACTGGAAGACATTGGAATTTGATTTCTCGTCAATACTTCGGGATGTATGGCTTGCAATTGAGGCGAAACCACAGGTGAAAATGGTTGTGCCTGTGGTGATTTATATTCTATTGGATATGACTCATCTGGTTTATAGAGATTGGATTGCAAGTTCATATTTGGTTTACCAACCATGACACTATCGAGCATCTGATGGACACCGTTATGATTGTGATTGAATCCTACAGCCTCGACACCCGGTGACAATGGAGTATCGTTGTAGAATGGTAATGATGGAGATACGGATGAATCACCGGAAATACCACTAACACCAACACCACCATCGTTACCATTCAAGTATAACTGATTATCATTTCCAACGTATGCAGGTAATAAAGTGTTAGCATGGACACATAATGCCGACAAAATGTGAATGGGAGAATCTATAGACAATTCAAAATGTTTCCTCTTATCCTTATCTTCTGGATCATTGGCATTACGAGATATACGCATACATATCTTAATCCAATGATGGGATTGAATGTTATCATATGAAGTATCGGGATGTATTCTCTGTTTATCATTCACATGTTCAGGAACAAACACTTGGAATTCCAGTTCTCTTGCTGTGATTTCATCTTCATTGACATCATCGATTAACAATGAATCTCTTTCACCATCTGGTTTATGTTCGAGTAAAAGGAATTTCTTTGGAGGTTCGGTTCTATGGACTTTCTTACCCCTACAGAAATACTCCAAATGTTCTGTTATATATATACGTACTCTATGGATTTTGATCTTATCCAAAGGTACCAATTTGAATGCCACTGGTAGGTATGAGTTTAATAATACACTCTTTGATGATACAACGACTTCATAATGTAAATGAGTTTCCCAATCCCTTGATATGACAATGGGTTCACTTTCTTCAGATGATTCTTGTGATAATGTTCTTACAATATTCACCGGTTTATTTGCATGCAAACTGGATTTAAAAGTCCCGCTTCTCTCCAAGAATGCATCGAGATTATATTCAACGGCACCAAATGTAACATTTGAAGTTTCTGGTGTTCCCGGTGGGATTATATGTTCAAAACTGTATATATAATCTCCTGGAATGAACAATTTTGTATTCTGTGAGTCTTCAGCAGATCTAACCGAGATCAGTTCTGCATCAGAACTGTTTAACTTTGTGAAAAGACTATGAGAATTGGCTCTATTGAAAGGAGATGGAGATGTGGCTCTTTTCAATACCCCTGCCAATGATGATAAAGATCCACTTGTCACTGGGTGTAACGAAGATGAATCATCGTGAATGGGACTAGTAATGGGGGATAATGCATCTAGGGAGAAGTTAGGTAAATCATCATTTTCACCATTTGGTGGGATGTATAACTGAGCATTATTTTTGGATGTATCGGTTGAAGGATATGATTCTGTGTATGCGAATAAAGGCCAAGTATGTTGAGTTAAAGAGTTCAATTCATGATGATCGACTTTTTTGGGTGGTATTCCCTCTGGCCACTCTGTTCTACTATAACCTGTGAATCTCAAATTAATTGATTTTATCTTAACGGGTCTTGAGACTCTTACAAATACACAACCTCTTAATACGGCTGCTGGTCTATCTTGGGTTTCACTCTTTGAGAACCCTTCTACAAAGACATTTGGCTCTGCCAGCACAACGTATAGTTTAACAGAGGCTGATTGTGCGTCTGGAGTCTTGGGTAATCTTATGAACGTCTCTTCCGATAGTCCTTCTAGCGGGAATAAAGGGGAGTCAAATTCGTTTGACATGATGTGAGACGATTGATGTTAACAGCCGATTTTATAGCTAATTCTATAAGCGATACGTGTGACAAATGGGTTGATTAGCAAGTAATGACGTATTGAAGATGAGTTGGAAAAAGTTTCGATTGGCGTTTTTTGACAAACTAGTTGACAGGTAGTAGTAGTAGTAGTAGTAGTAATATGATTCAGATGAAAATCTTTGATAAGATATATCCTCTGTATGTGAGATGATAGAATTTTCTGTTACCGTACCAAATCCCTCTGTGCGTGTGAAAGAAAAAGAAAGGATGTGCCAGTGAGTGTGGGTGGGAGATCTATACTTCCGAAACCGAGCAATCCCGTGCCTGTGTGGTAGTCTGTGAGTGATATATATATCCACAAAGGGGCACAGTAGAAGTCTACGAGAAGTATGTATCTATATCAATATATATATATATATGTATATGTCCAGCGATTAATTAGTCACCAGGGGGAGTGAATATGTAAGTAATCTACAGTGCCAGATCTGACAATCGCCGTGGGTAGCAGTCCACTGTCTCTTCTAATCGATCACTAATCAGTAACCGGCTGCCGAGCGCTAGGGGGAGCGAGCTCTGCGCTTGCCTATTGCGGAGATATCCGGGGTGCGCGGTTTGCAAGGCGGGATGCTACTTCCCCATTGGGAGATAACCGGCTGCTCGGATATATTTGTTTACACTTTGATCGGTATACTTTTGACATGTTTCGACTGGGATGGTGTTTATCTGGATTGCAGCATATATATATATCACAGTTGTCCATTTGAGTATAGCCATATATCTATATATACACAACCATGGAGACAGGAATATGGAATAACCTTTTGTCAAACCACCTCGATGCCCGTCCTCAGCGCCAGGGCCAGACTGAGAGGACACTGTTGTTACTTGGTGGCACACCAGCTCAGCACTCCGATGTCATACAGAGCCTCTACAATACTCAACAAGAATCAGAACTCACTAAAAACGCTGCCACAAACAGAATGCTATTCTCCAATTCTACTCTCGATAGCATACGGAAGGACTCTGATCAATTGATCCTACCTCTGAATACACTCCCCATGCATGGTTACACGTTTATCAAATTATCCACTTCGCATTCAAGTTTTTTGTTGAATATACATACCTTCCCCGGGAACATGAAGAGTTCCTATACCCATTACTTAAATGACCTATTGAAGAGAGACAATATAACCGTTTTAGTCCTTATCGACTCTTCCAAGATCGAATTACATAACACAAAGGTCTTCACTTCGACTGTTGATCAATTCAAATCCTGGGTTGCATACCTCAAGGCTCAGCAACATTCATCTACCACTTTACAAAACTTCATCGAATTTGGGGCCAAGTATAACAGAGATATAGAGACAATGAAGTCATCGAAGGAATGCCATGATCCTTTGCCCTACAATTCACTCTTTGTACTGATGAATTCTCCTAATTTGGACTACAAAATCACAAAATCTCATTTGATAGATGAACTACAGCAGACATTAAGAACCATTGCCTTGTCGAGTTGTTCATCGTTATTCTATTTCAGCCATCAAAAGACCGATAATAGCTCGAATAAGTTACTCACTAGCCATTTGATAAATGGATTTCAGCTCGCAAAAGACGAGATCGATTTACTAGATGCCTCCTTCGAAGATCCGGTTTCAATACCTCTAGGCTGGGATAGTTGGGGAAAGATCAAGACGCTGGATGAGAATTTCGACTGCGAAAGAGTGCTAGAGTTATGGAAGGCAACTATGTATACCGAATTGGAAGGTTTGTCTGATAAGGCCAAACATACACCTTCAACACTCGATACTGAAACAAATACGAGAGATCACAAGGACGAGTTAAAAATCATTTACGAGGGCGCTCTCAGAGACATGTTTCAGGCCCAACAAGCCAGAGCAGCCATATCTTAAGCACGATATCACTGTGCCCGTATCTACTTTATATGTTAATGCTAATGCCACCAATATATACCTTTAATGAACCCATATTATACCTGTATTACACATACATTACACATATATTACATATATATGTCAAACCTCAGCTGTAATATGCCCAGCCGTGAGACAAAATTCTCACCTTTTTTTCAGAAGAAAAATGGAAGTTCCTGTCAGGAAGTGGAGGATGTGGGATAGAGGTAGTATGAAGAGTGAATAATCTTTTTTTTGTATCTTGTAGGCTTCTAATAAAATATACCCTCATTTGGGTTTGTGATTCTACAATAGGTGTATCTACCCACATTTTCACTCGATCCATACTCTCAGTTGCAGAAAGTGGCAATCGATAAAATTTCGAAGAGTCATGATGGGTGCAGAATTAACTTCTTCTGCAGACAGCGTTCATAGAAATGTTGCCAGACTGAGTATTTCAACAGAGGATGCCGCTTCAGGTAGAGAGTTTATTGCAAGTCTGATCTCAGAAAAGGCTACCAGAATGGATCAAGATAGTAGCGTTGCTATTGAAGAGGAAGACGAGGAAGAATCAGAGGAAAAAACCTGTAGTACAAGCACCAGTAACTCAACCACTGCCTTACCTTCCACCGATGGTAATAACACGAATGAGGGTTCAAACGAAGAGGCAGTATCAACTGAATCTAACGAGGACTCGAGCAAAGAGATCGCTTTCCAGAAACGAGAAAGACCAAAGAGAAGAAGATCATCTGTTCAACAGACTCATCAACTAAGAAAGAAGAAGTTCCTCAACACTCCAACGTTCAACTACGTAACCAAGGCTACGATGGCTGCCGATATAGGCGATATCCAAAATTTAATAATTGAATCCTTAACATCTGCTCCAGATTCTAAAAAGGCAAGAAATGGTAAATTTGTTGTCCAAAATGCAGCATCAATCGAAAAAGTAATGCTGGTATTGGTTCCAGGCTTGAATTGTGAAGATTTCAGTACTTCTAAAATCTTGGGAGTACAGCAATTCGAAGATTCTAAGATCCCCTTCTTGAAAAACAATTTCAAAGAGGTGATGGAATTTAGACATCCTGGTACAAAGCAAAATCTATACGATTTCGGTATGACGTTCAATAAAGTACGTCTAAGTCACAAACAAAAGAAAACCCTTGCTGCATCTTTAGCAAATCCTTCCAAGGAGGATGCAATCGTCGTTACAGATTTACTAATGAAAGCTCCATTTATGTATTATAACAAGTATCCATACCCTATACATCCAGATACACCAGAGGCTACACCAGATATGTTTGAAAACTATTCAAACTATGTAGATACGGTGAAGGTAGAACATGGTGGTTCTCATATCTTTGCAATGGATTGTGAAATGTGTAGAGCTGAATCTGGTCATGTCTTGACTAGAATATCAATTGTTGATTTCTCAGGGACTGTGATTTTGGACCAATTGGTGAAACCAGAGGAGGAAATTATCGATTATGCTACAAAATACTCTGGTATAACAGAAGAAATGTTACGTGATGTGACAACCACGTTAAAAGATATTCAAGATATAATTCTCAAGACTGTCAGCTCAGAAGATATCTTGATTGGTCACTCTTTAGAATCCGATTTACATGCTTTAAAGATGCGCCACCCAAGAATCTTAGATACCGCATTCATATACGATCACCCTATGGGACCTCCAGCTAGGGCATCATTGAAATCATTGATGAAATTGCATTTTGATAAGGACATTCAAAATAGTGAATCTGGTCATGACTCAATTGAAGACAGTGAGAGTTGTTTAGATTTGGTCAAATTGAAAATCACAAAGGGTTTAATGTATGGTAAATGTCCCGAACAATATATCTTTGAGAAGGTGGTGACTATGAATAAACATTATTTGATTAATGGAGAAAAGAAACCTAAATCCTCTTTGATTGTTGATTTTAAGAAGAATTTCGAAAGACCAGATGTGGCAAAACATATCCCATGTACTTCAAGGGCTGAAATTATAGATAAGACTCTTGATAATATGGCTGATCATGAATTGATTGTGGTAAATATGGGTTCTGCCAGAGTACACAGAGAAGAGCTACAACACACCTCCGAATCAGAAGAGCAACGTCATTTTGAACTGACTCCGGAGGAGAGGCAGGAGCAATTGTTGGAAATTAGTGAAGGAATACAGGAACTATACGACGAATTACCAGTCAATTCGATGATTATTATTAGTTCTACTCCGGCTAATACAAGGGATATTGGGTTATTACAAAAACAAAAGAGGGAGTTTGAAAGAGATTTTAACAATCCAGATATCAAGCCCTGGACTATCGAAGATAGTAATTTATTGGATAGCAAAGTCTTCAAGGCTAGAGCCGGTGCTTGTTTGATCAAGATCAAAGGATCCAGTTTGGATGAGAATAATGTCAAGACTGAAGATATCTGAAAGAAATGTATGTACCTGTTTCTCTTTCTTGTTATTTAGTGTCTATTAGAGGTTGTATGATGTAATTCCACACCAACCTATACGTACTTTTGAATTTTATCCCCGTTTTACTTTTAATTTGGTTTTAGTCAGTAAAATATAATAATATTAATAATAATAATAATAATAGTAGAAAACTTTATTGTAAAACTTTTGTAACTTGACAAAAGAAAGAATGAAACGCCACTAGCGGTAAAGTGGCAAACAAGAGACGATAGTGGAAAATAAAAAAAGTATCTAGATATAAAAGAGGTATCGATGTAGAAATAAAAATAAAAAAAGTTATATAGTGGCTTCAGCATTGATTCAATGGAAATCAAGCTGTACCTAAGGATAAATCACCAGCCAACCAAGTGTTGAACATGGTTAATGAACTAACAGGTTGATCATAAGGAACCATATGTCCACCATCAAAGAGTCTAATGAATGTAAATTTATCAAAGTTCTTAATTTCACCAGCGGTTTCGCCTTCAACTGTGAAATTCTTAACCTTGGCACTTTGGAAACCTTCTTTACCTGACCATTCCAATGATTCGGTCCAAGCTTGGTTACCTAACCAATTACAGATGAAATCCTTATCACCAGCATAGATTAATACTGGTAAATCCTTGGATAATAAATCAATTACAGATTTGTAGTATGGTTTCATCCAATCACCGGCAAACAAGAAGTTTCTGTTGATATCGAAGTTACAAGATTCATAGTTGGAGACTTCGGCACCCAATTTTTCTTGAACAACTTCTTGGTTTAAGTATTGATCAATGTACTCTAAATCGGCATAACATAATGAAGAACCTTCACACATCTTTCTAATATCATACACATTACGACCAGTCTTTTGATAAGGACCCATTTGACCATTGTTACAATAAATGGCAGCTGGAACACATGAAAAGACAGATTCGGAGCTATAACATGATTCAATCAATGAAAGACATCTTGGTAAAGTATCCAACATACCTTCACATTCGGCATCTGGTAAGACACTTTCGAAGCCAGAACCTTCACCACAAGCCATCTTTTCATAGTATGAATATTGAGTTAATGGATCAGTTAAACCATTACCAATCATGACGGAAGTCAAATCGAAACTTCTTTCTTCGTGTGATAAGATCTCACTGGCAAAGACTGGGATATAATGACCGGCATAAGATTCACCGGCAATATGGAATGGTAAATCGGCATATTCTGGGAATTGTTGGAAGAATAATTCTAAAAAGGCATATACATCTTTACCAGCGGCAACGGTATTGGAAACTGAAGAAGATGAATAAGAGAAACCAACGTTAACTGGTTGATCTAAGAAGATAACAGTGGCATTGGAATTCCATGAGTGTGGATTATAAACTGGGTTTAAGTCGGCATCAATTGAAGAAGAACCTAATTCAAAGAATAAACCGGTTAATGAGGAGCAACCTGGTCCACCGTTTAACCATAATACAACAGGGTCAGTCTTTGGATCGTTACGGGATTCAAAGGCCCAGTAAAAGAAATGTTTATCTTCATCTTCAACATCCAAATAACCAGAGTATTGTTTTGTGTGATCAACACCTAAAGCACCTGGGTCGGTCTTCTTGACTCTTAACTTGTAATTGTCCAAGGCACCAGAATTTGGCTTTTCTTGGTTAGCATTGACATGGAAATCCCAAAAGGAATCTGGCTTCTTATTAACTTCGAATTTGGGACTTGATAAGAAATTCATCTTACCAATGGTATCTGGATAAGATAACTCCATATCGGCCCAAACATTCTTAATGTCATCACTTAAACCTTCAACGGATTGACCAACAATTTTACCGGCTTTTGACAATAGAGTCTCAGATTCGGAAAAGAGATTCTTAACCTTATCTTCAAAGGTACCCTTGGCTTCTTCAAACTTTTGGGCGACTAAAGGTTTTTGTGAGTCTGAGTCAGCCCCATTGAAGTTGAGAGAGAGGGCAGAAGTGGAGGAGATAGCAAGCGCAATGGCTGTTAAAGTAGACAGAGAGAGTTTCATGATCAATTGCAATATCTATCGATTAGCTATATATCTATATTAGTATTATACCTATACCAAGAGTAGACTGAGCAATGGAAGATGATTAATACCGAAGGAAGCTTGTAGGATAACTGTCATCATAATAATTAATAATAGATGGCCAGATAGATAAATAAGGGAAATGGTAGGCGATAAGTAAAAGTGCCGTCTGGGGAATGGCAGATTTGACAGATGGCTTGCTCTGTTAGCGAATTGCCTAATCGGGAAGAGGGAAGTCGTCTCTATTGGGGCAGGGGGTCGACGACGCGTCGGTTTCATGTGACTTTTTTTCTTCCCCCGTTCCTAGGGCCAGTTTATTTTTATATCTATCTATCAGTTTTGGCGTGCTTTGATCTGTTCAGGGGCTGATGTGTGCTTGTGTTTGCGCTTGTTTAGTCTGTTTTACAAGCACTTATCTTCCCCAGACCTCACATTTGGCGCTCAATTATGGGATTCGGTGATTTTAGTGCGGTTTGCAAGAGGTCCCCTCTGCCTCTCTGTTCTTTGATTGACTCTGCTTCTAAATCAAGCGATTCAGAATCGTTCACTGGTGTTATACCACAATGTTACGCGAGATCTATAAACCTAGCAAACACCCTTATATTCCAGGTGGGGACTGCATTCATACATATAGCCACCTTGGTGATGGTACTGGTAATAATATACAACGTGAGAACAAAGTATACCGCGGTGGGTAGACAAGAGATGATGTTCTTCTTCTGGAATTTCATTGCTTTTACAATATTATCATTGGTCGTCGATACGGGTGTATCTCCTCCCGGTTCAAGTTCATATGCATGGTTTGTATCTGTACAAATGGCACAGAGCGCAGTATGTTGTTGGTCTCTCTTCTATGCAGGTTTAACGGCTCTTAATCTTTGGAATGATGGCTCCTTTGGCGCTATGTCAAGCTTGTATGTCACTTCGGTGGCTTATTTTGCACTCCATTTCATCGTGGCACTGTTAACCTTCAAAGGCTGGTCAAGCGAAAGCTCTATGGGACCAGCAAATAACACAGCATTATTCATTTTGACATTCATTGTCAATGGTATACTATTATTATCGTATATCCTCATTCAGTACTTCATTTGCTTTTTCACATTGGTTGTGAATTGGTGGGCAATTGGTGCTCTATCTTTGGCTATTGTCTTCTTCGCGTGTTCACAAGTGTTACTATATGCTGTCTCGACAATTATTTGTAACAATTTGAACCATTATGTGGACGGATTAATATTCTCCTGTATCGCTAGTATATGTTCAGTTATGATGATCTACAAGTACTGGGAGATCATCACTTTTGATGATGATGAATACACACGTTATACAGAAGTTGTATCCGGAGTTGGATCCAAAGAAAAAGCTCAATCCTACTTCAACTAATAACAAAACCATCCATTCATTCATGTATATATATATAAATCTGTAAATATATATCGCGTAGATCTTGGAATACGAACCAGGATCTTTTAGACCAAAAAAATGCATTAATAATACCCTTCTATTCAACTCATATTGTAGACGACGCAATAGTAACATATTTACACTCTCCAAGTAGTCATCTGTAATTAATACTGATACCGAACATGTACGTGAACATCATCGAAAAGAATCAAGAATCCAAGAGGTGCGAGGGGCATTTTCATTTTCACCACTTATTAAGAACATCTCCGAGTATGCACTCTTTTCCTGTATTTAATGAATGGCAGTAAGATAAATATCATCACTAACATGACAACAAAAAAGTATCCAAAGGCTGTAGTGTTTGATCTAGACTATACTCTCTGGCCCTGTTGGTGTGACACTCATATCTCTTCTCCGTTCAAGCCACATCCAAAAAAGGCAAATACGATATTGGACAGGTACAACTACGAACTTGCCGTATATCCAGATGTTTATAAGATATTAGCGGAGTTATCCGATAATGGCGTACAAGTTTACTCTGCTTCAAGAACCGCCACCCCTAAAGTTGCCATGAAACTTATGAAGATGTTCAAAATTGATCAATTTTTCCATGACTCCGCTTGGGGTGGAGGAACCAAGGTTAAACATCTGACTGAATTGAGCAATAGGAATGATATAGAGTTTAGTGAAATGTGTCTCTACGACGACGAGATGAGAAATAGAGATGTTGAAGATAAGTTAGGGGTAAAATTTGTGCATTTACCAAATGAAGACGTAGGCTTGACGTATTACAATTTCCAGAGGGGTTTGGAAAGTTGGCAGAAGTTCAACAATAAGCATTCATAGTTAAATATATACATAGACCTATATATATACAAACCGAATAAGAACCACAATAGACGTGTATACATATATCACTACTCATTGTTACCGAAATACAGTAGAATATATATCTGACCACCACTTTCTTATAATCATAAACACCATTAATCTAAAGATGAACCGCACAGTTAAGCAGGGCAAAAAGTCTCACTATGTAAATTTTTGGTTTCCTAGCTTAAAAAAATATTTTTATAATTTTTTATATTTTTCATTTGTACGATTAGTATTCCAGATAAATTTACTTCTATACCAATCTACTGTAGTATCGGCGCATTTTTAAACAATACCAAATAGAATCAGCGGCTGTTAATATGAGACTTACGTCACAAGAAGTTGAAAGGCTTCAGGCCAACACTGCCAACATCAGAAATATCTGTATCTTGGCCCATGTGGATCATGGTAAGACATCCTTATCAGATTCATTGCTTGCCACAAATGGTATCATTTCACAACGTATGGCTGGTAAGGTCAGATACTTAGACTCCAGACCCGACGAACAATTGAGAGGTATTACTATGGAAAGTTCAGCCATCTCGTTATATTTCAAGACTTTAAAGAGAAAGAAGCCAATTGAAGAAGGCGAAGAACCAACGGAGGATAATAAACCAGAGATTCAAGAGCATTTGATCAACTTGATTGATTCACCTGGTCATATTGATTTTTCATCCGAGGTCAGTACAGCATCCAGACTTTGTGATGGTGCCGTTGTGCTCGTAGATGTTGTAGAAGGTGTTTGTTCCCAAACCATCACGGTATTAAGAGAGGCATGGTTAGACAAATTGAAACCTATATTAGTGTTAAACAAGATTGATAGATTGATCGATGAGTTACAAATGTCCTCCTTAGAAGCGTATTTGCATTTATCAAAAGTTGTTGACCAGGTTAACTCAGTCATTGGATCTTTCTTTGCAGGTGAAAGAATGCAAGAAGATCTTCTTTGGAGAGAAAGACAAGAAAAGGGTGAATCTGAAGAGTTCATCGAAAAGGACGACTCGGATCTCTATTTTTCACCCGAAAAGAATAACGTCATATTTGCATCTGCAATGGATGGTTGGGGTTTCAATGTTGCTCAATTTGCCGTTCTTTATGAGAAGAAGTTAGGTATCAAGCGTGAAAACTTACAAAAATGTCTTTGGGGTGATTTCTATTTTGATCCTAAGACCAAAAAGGTTATATCATCCAAGGGTCTCAAGGGTAGAAATTTGAAACCGCTCTTTGTTAGTTTAGTGTTAGACAATCTTTGGACGGTTTATGATTCATGTCTGTTAAATCGTGATCAAGAGAGATTAGAAAAGATTATTAAGTCTTTAGGTATAAAGATCTCCCCAAGAGATTTAAGATCTAAGGACTCCAAGGCATTGTTAACACAAGTTTGCACTCAATGGTTACCTGTGTCTAACGCTGTCTTACTTACAGTTATTGACAAGTTACCATCTCCATTAGAATCGCAAAGAGAGCGTATTCCTAGTATACTAGATGCCACGCCTTCTTATACTTTAATCGATCCTCAATTAAGACAAGATATGCTTGAATGTAACAAAGATGGTAAGGTCAGTATATATGTGTCCAAAATGGTATCAGTTCCAGAAGACGAGCTACCACAAAACAGAAGGGTTGCAATGTCCGAAGATGAATTGTTTGAGAGAGGTAGAATAGCCAGATTAGCCGCAGCAAAAGCTGCAGAACATGCAAGACAGGTCGAAGATCAAAAAGCTGCCCTTGCAGCTGCCACTGACAGTAGTGATGACGAAGATAAAGAAGAAGGAGATGAAGAGATTGCCAACACCAATGATGAGTTTGTCATTAAGTTTGCTGAAAAGGATCCATATGCTATTAACTTCGATTACGAAGAAGAAGAAGAGGAAGAAATTATCGAAACTACCAAAGAGGTATTCATTGGGTTTTCAAGAATCTACAGCGGTACAATTGAAGTCGGTCAAGAATTGACTGTCTTAGCACCAAAATTTGATCCTTCGAAACCAACACAACATATAACTACCGTTACTGTAACTGATTTATACCTTATTATGGGTAGAGATCTTATTGCAATGCAAAAGGTTCCAGCGGGAAATATTGTCGGTATCGGGGGTCTTGCAGGAAGAGTCTTGAAGAATGGTACTTTGATATCAAAGGATACAATCGGTGCCAACTTGGCTGGTGTCTCACTGTCATCGCCACCAATTGTTAGAGTTGCAGTTGAACCAGTTAACCCCACCCATATGGATAGATTGGAACGTGGTCTTGAGTTATTGAATCAAGCAGATCCATGTGTTCAAATATTCGTCGAAGATTCAGGGGAACATATATTGGCATGTGCAGGTGAATTACATTTGGAAAGATGTTTGAAAGATTTGAAAGAGAGATTCGCAGGTATAGATATAACGTCTTCCCAACCAGATGTTCCATATAGAGAGACTATTATCGTTACCCCAGAGATGAACGCACCAAAGGATTCTGAGTTGGGCCGTGGTGTAGTTAACTTGAAAATCGGCCAATATTCCGTCACTTTATCTGTTAGACCACTCCCAGAGGAAACCATTGAATTCCTGACACAAAATCAAATATCCATCTCCCGTGCTCTCAAGGGTCTCCATAGACCTTTGAATGATGGCGAAGATGAAGATGAAGATAACGATGACGATGATAATGGCTCGGGTACCAATGCAAGTGGTAGAGTTTTAACCATAGGTGAGCTTAAAAATCAATTAAAAATATCTTTAGAACAAGGCAACAGTAAGAAGTGGAAAGATAACATTGATTGGAGTGATGTAATAGAAGACGTATCTGCATTTGGTCCAAAGAGTACCGGTGCTAACATCTTATTTGACAGAAAAGGTGAAACTGGTCTAATTCGTAGATTCTTTTCTCCTTTAACTGATAAATCTGGATTGTTTGAGTATGAGGATAGTTTAGTTAATGGTTTCCAATTAGCGTGTCGTTCTGGTTTCCTTGCTGATGAGCCAACTCAAGGTGTTGCTGTATTCATCAAGTCTATTGAGATTTTACCTGAAGATCAACATGTGATTGTTCCTAACTTACCCGGTAGAATCCTTACAGGTACTAGAGATATTATCCATGCTGGGTTTTCTGATTGGTCTCCACGTATCATGCTTGCCATGTATACATGTGATATCCAAGCATCATCTGAAGTCCTTGGTAAAGTGTACGCGGTTGTCCAAAAGAGAAGAGGTCGTATTGTCTCTGAAGAGATGAAGGAAGGTACACCTTTCTTCACCATTGAAGCTCGTTTACCAGTTATAGAAGCATTTGGATTCAGTGAAGATATAAGAAAGAAGACTTCTGGTGCCGCTTCCCCACAGCTGGTGTTCGCAGGTTATGAAATGATTGACATCGATCCATTTTGGGTTCCAACTACTGAAGAAGAATTGGAGGAACTGGGAGAATTTGCTGAAAGAGAAAACATTGCCAGAAAATATGTCAACAATATCAGAAAGAAGAAGGGTTTATTCGTCGATGAGAAGGTGATCAAGAATGCTGAGAAGCAAAGGACCCTTAAGAAGGATTAAATAGACTTGTAGATAATTCTTATATAAAAGTATACTGTAATAATAACATAGAAGTGTTGCTGCCCACTGTTTTAGTCGCATAGATAAATATACATCTCGCACCTCATAGTAATGTGCGATCATCTTTTTTTTTTCCTGCATCTTTAATTTATTTTTGCTCTTCTCTTTTTTGGCTACTAGTATTGAATAACAGTGGCATATCTGAAAGCATATTTATCATACGATCTTATAGGCTAACATTCTACAGCTGCAAGGACAATCAGATCACAATTTTAGGCTTAGTCATCATTTTGCATCAGGACAATTTGCAACGTACTCAAGACTCTTAGGACAAATCAGCAAGTGAAGTTGAAGATAAGATCTATCTTGAAGTATCATCTAATATATAATTGATATGTCAGGATTGAATATCCCCACAATAGGGAAGAAAAATGAAAGGATATCATCGGAAGGTACCAACGATGCCGCAAAACTTCAGCGGTGGTTATCTTCAAAAATGAACATCGCAGACGAGGAAGAACCAAAGGATTCATTTTCACCATTTCCCAAGAGCGATGCTTTGGATTTCCAAAAGACATGGGATTTATATGAAAAGACTTTTAAACTTCCGACAGCTGGAGAATTTCTCTCGATGGTGGCTGATGCAACCAATCAGCCCATTCAAGGCCAAGATGAGAATCCACTGATCCAAAATATGCTTACACGTACCGCTGGAAATAGTAGTAATTCATCGTCGAAATCGCATTCTAATACATTTGAAATAGTAAGCAAAGAAGTCACCAAGAGACGTAACGTGATAGTCAATAGAGACAATGAAGGTAATGAAATTGAAATTGAAATCACGTCCACGATAGATGGAGATAGTGATGACGAGTATTTTGAAGGTGGTAGCGCATTCGACCTTTCCAACGAGGAATTCAAAGATATGACTCAAGAGTATCTTCAGGAGATGATGAAATCCATGTTGGGAAACCAGACTTTTGAAGATTTTATGGTAGAAAGCGTGAAGAATGACAAGTACAATAAGCTACATGAAATCTTGAAAGATACTTCCGCTGAGAGTGGACATAATAATTTTGGGGTAGATCCTCAAAATGTGATGAATTTCCAGTATCATTTGGATAAATTGTCCGGTTTGTTGGGATATGAGGCTGCAATGGCAAGGATGGGTGGTATGAATCTACCAGGAGAACTGCCATTCCCTTTGTCTGGATCAGCGTCAAGGGGATATTCAAACGAAGAACTACTTTCAATGTCAGAGTCTGAGAGAAGAAAACAGAAGTTGAACCTACCAGGGCTCCCCTTTCCAGATGTGGAATATGATCCTGCTGCCATTGAAGCTATAATGGCTAGAAATAAAGATTTTAACACTCGTGATCATAGCCTCAAAATACAGAAAGAACAAGCACTAAAGGCTCAAAAAGCTAATCAGCAGCAGATGCAACAGCAACTACAGAAGCAGTTGCACCACCAACAGCAGCAACAACAGCAACAGCAACAGCAGCAGCAACATCATCAACAGCAGCAGCAACAACAGCAGAAACATGTTCAGAGAGGCGATCCTTCAAGCAGCTGGACGTGTAAATTCTGTGAATATGAACGAGTATTTGGAGAGAAGCCGGTTTATTTGATGAGATGGTACAATAATAAGGTAAAAAGAGAAAGGCAATCTCAGATGCCTAATAATAACGACAAGAGGAAAGTTCATAGAAACAAAAACCATCCAAACGGACATCAGATAAGTATATAGATAAATACACTACTCTTTTCATTGAAAAGAGTTAAAGAACGCTATTTTACGCAAGAAGAAATAGAAGATGGGGCCACATTGAACGCAATTATATACACTAAACGATAAGAAAAACCATTCGAAAAATCGGTAATATTTTTTTTATTCTTAATTAAACTATATACAATACTATGTTATACCATGATCTTCTTCAAAGAATTATACTTTGTATATACAAAAGATTTATCGAACCAGACGCTCATAAGCAATCGTCGTGATAAATGCGAATTTGAAGAACCCCTATGACAACTGAAGAACTCACACCCATCCCAGTAAAATAAATGAATACTTTGTTGGCAAAATGTGTATCTATTTCTTAGGAGGAGGAGCTTGGCCCAAGTCAATAATCTGGGCATTCTGAGCAGCAGCTTCCTTTAACATTCTTTCCTTCTTGATTTCGAAAGGTCTTTTCTCTTTGAAATATTTCACCCATGAAGCAACACAATCTTTTTGGAACTGCAAGTCTTCCTTGTGACAACTCTTCTTGATCTTTGAATCTGAGTCTTTCAAGAAAGGATTGACGACTTCTATTCTATCTAGGCAAGTCATGTATAGATCTCTTGACTCCCAACATTTTTCACGCTTCGAACGATTAGGTGGTTCTGTTACCTTGGCATCTGTGGAGAAAAAGCCCATATTTTAGGATGTTTATAACTTAGTGTTAATAGTATCAGTTAAGGTATATTCAACAAATGGGTATGGATATTCTACTAATTTACATACTTAAAGCTTGACTTAATAGTCGAGCTGCGATTTTCTAGCAACTTTTTATACGAGGGGGCGTCGATCGTCGATCGTCGATTCCCAGATATGTTTCTATGAGTGGATGGATGGTTTCAAAGAGGGTTGAAAAGATGAGTGAGTAGAAAGTTGGATCTGGTCAAAACAGTTCCGTAACCAACGTAAACCATATCATTCATGGTAGTACAAGGTTGTTCTCGTCGGAAGTTTGCTGGTTGAACTATAATTCTATCAACATACTCCATTTAACGCACCAAGCTCACCTGAGCTAAGACTAATTTGATACCCTTTATTTCCAGTAGAATGACTAAAAGTAATCAAGAGGTAAGTGAGCTATATCCCTTTGCAAATGACTTCTTATCGTCAGCTAATTCCCCTTCTATCTCTTCAATTCGACGATCGTAAAGTACTTCACATAACCTCGTGATATATTCTGGAGCGTGCTTGGCTCTCTGATTTGATTTCTCTTCTTCCAAATTTGGAGATATATCGCACTGATTTAACAGAGCAGTAAACAACTCTACCAATTGGTGCTCATTCAAAAAACCCTTGGGTGCATCTTTCACCAGTTCGTGAGATTTCAACGCACTCAGTACTGGTTTGGCATTTGAGATCATCAACTTGGGTATTGCTGCCTCGTGCACTATCTGAGAGAGCAGCAGAAGAAATTGTGTACTATAAGACTCTGGGTCTACTCTGTTCAGCTCTATTTCAGTCATAACATGAACAGCTATCAACAACAGATGGTATATGGCCACTGTTGTCCAAGCACTATGAATGCTTCATATAAATATTCATATGAATATACACAGATTAAATGTATTCGAAAGAGGCGAGGTCGATTAGCGTCGCTCGTGGGCAGTGCACCACCCAGCGACTGTGCCTAATCGGGAAACATAAACAAACATGAATCTGTTACTCTTTCACAAGGCTACAACTGTATGTGAGCGTATGCATTTGGTTCGGTGCAGTTTAAAGGTATATTATCTGTAGAATCGGTACATTATCAAAGGTAGTAGTGTCTACTGAGCTAGTCGCAGTTGTCAGTAATGGAGTATACAGATAACAGTATCGATAGTTCTCTGTCGTTTCTGACCGACAAATTATCTGAGTTCTCCTTTGATTCACCTACAGCTTCAAGGTCTACGGGCCCAAGGGTATCTTCGTATCACTTACCCAAGAGAATCATAGGAGCACAAGAGATTCAAAAGACTCAAATTAATGGCTCAAACAGAAAATATCACAGGGTAACAAGTGATTATACACCAGCAAAGGGTAACAACAATCTATTTGATTTGAATCCTCAATTCGCATCGAGAATTCCAGTCTGTTCTCCAGCAGTGATATCTAACAAGTCTCAGACTATTCTCCCTGATGAAATCCTCAAACAATCACCAAATGCATCACTGATACCCCTTCCTTCATCAACTCTAAAAATAAGCAAGAAAAGAGTATCTGAGCCATCGCCATCTAATAGTATAAGATCTGCTTCAAATCCAAAGAGAATTGCATCCAAAAATTTACATGACAAATTGTTATCAGAGTCTCATGAAGGAGACTCAAACAACACACTGCAAGATCATGCATTGATTCAAAGATCGGGCAGCAAGACTAATATTTCAAGGATACCCAAGATTTCGCATTCTTCTTCGTTGCATTCTCTCAAGTCATTTCATAATTTTCAAGGTTCAAGCCAGATACCCTCATACTTACAGCCAACTAATGCCTCACTAAGGAAAGTTTCCAATTTCGATGGCAAAGAGAACAGAAAGGCAAGTCTAAAGCCTTCTAATGATGAACTCTTGAGGGTAAGAATACGATCTACCGGAGCTCATCCTATTCATATTGAGCCACAGAGAGAAGCAGGTGTGAAGAGCAATATACCTGACGCACCTATGCGCCCCAGACTCGCATCTAGCTCTAGGGACCAGCAAATGTTGAAGAAGTCAACAAGTATGAGTCAAGATCTCAAGTTGACGGCTATGAAAAATTCCTCAAGTATGAGTAAAGGACTACACAACTTGACGAGGATACAGGAATCCCCAAAGATACATAATCCATCAGCTTCAAGTACTCTATCCGTGGCGAAAGTAAGGCAAAGGCCAACGTCAATGTACGTCGACAATAGCTCCAACAACAACAACAATAGTAGCATCATTAATAATCCGCAGGGAATAAGATCAAGAAGAGATGGACACTCACAACGAGTATCTTCGAAGCATAAAGTGCATAGAAATATATCAACATCTGCATCGATAACGAACACTACAAACTCAAACGCTACCATCCAGCCTACTAGCGCAGTAAACTCGGACTTCAATTTTTCTTCATTGGATACATTCCCCACGATGTTTGCATCATCTTCTTCGACTTCCGCATCGAATACTGCTAAACAACGGGCGGTAACTCAACCTCCCAAAGCTAGAACCCAACATTCATCCGACTCTTACAAAGAGTTTAATACTCATAGAGATCTTATAACTGCATTAGAGATGCACCCCAAATCGTCAAAGCACATGAGAACGTTTTCTTTACTGCATAGGCAGCATTTAGAGCCTACAGTGCCTTGTCGCCCAAAGGAACTGCAGAATGTGTACCCAGCAATGTATGACAAGTTAAACTCATACGAGAAAGAAGAGATTTTGAGAAAGCAAGACGTATACTTCACAGGAACCAGCACTTTATGCAAGATCAAAGTAGATATTACGAATTTCAACTGTAACTTTGGGTTTGATAACGAATACAAGAACTATAACCCTATGACTGGGGATCATATCAATTACAGGTATCAAATAATGTCAGTCTTGGGAAAGGGGGCCTTTGGTATTGTCCTTGCCTGTAATGATCACAAAACCGGTGAAATTGTTGCTGTTAAAGTGATCAAGAATGAAATGACTTGGTCGTTGCAGGCTGTCACTGAGGTGAAGATGTTAAAGCAATTGAGAGAAGCTCGTTGCGAAAACACGATACAGTATGTTGAACACTTCCATTTCAGATCTCATATGTGTATTGTGACCGATCTCATGGCTGTCAACCTGTACCAACTTATAGAAGCAACAGATTACAAAGGATTACCATTACATATAGTGAAAGATCTAGCAAGAGATATAGCCAGAGGTCTGCAAGCTATACATGATAGTGGAATGATTCACTGTGATCTTAAACCTGAAAATATTATGGTACAACCAAATTCAGACAACACTCGTATAAGCTTGAAAATCATCGATTTTGGCTCTTCTTGTTTCAAGAATGAGATTAGTTTCTCTTATTTACAGTCTCGATTCTATAGAGCTCCTGAAGTTGCAATAGGATCCAGATACTGTACTGCGATAGATATTTGGTCATTTGCAGCTTTGATCGTCGAAGTATTCACTGGCTATCCATTGTTTCCAGCGGAGGATGAATATCAGCTATTAGCATTATTTGTCGAACTATTCGGTACTCCTTCGAGGTCTACAATCACAAGATTGAGAGAGGAACTAATTGAAAAAGGACCCATTTATAACCTTCAGGATAAGAAAATCAATGGCAGTACCAACATTAATATGTCAACCTTATTGTGGAAGGCCTTTTCAGATGATGGCTCGATTGATCTTGTATATCTGAAGAAGAAGGCTCCACAGTACTCATTCAGACCATTTGTCAGAAACATTGGTCGTTTGATCTTCACGACAAAGAACAGAAGTGGTGCACAGATCAAACCAGGTGATCCTCTGTTGAGCGAGTTTATCGATATGCTCAATGGGTGCTTCAAGTGGGATAATGAAAGACGTCTTACCGCCATTGAGATCCTTGAGACCGCGTTCATGATCTAAGATATGTATATGTTATATAAGTAGAATATTTAGAATATTTAGCGGTATATTATTTAATGCCAAAAAAGCTCGCATCTTACTTAGTAGACAATATTTCACAGGCGCACAAAATATATTTATATGGCGCGATAAGGGAAGTGGGCTCAAGAAGGTTGCTTGAGGGGCACTTCTTTTGATCTTGCTTATTTTCATTCTTTCAAGGATATTCCTGTAAGCAATTCAATTGGTAGATTATAACTATATACAAGTGATGGCGTCCTCGGGAAATCCGTCAATGACACGTAAGAGTGTCATCGATGCAGCCACAAGTCTATATGATATGACATCAGGGTATGCCTCCCCAAGGCTAGAGACTGGTTCTAAAAGATCTATGCTTGCCGGTACAGCAGCTTCACTGATTGGCATGGGATTGGATAAACTAGAGACTAGTGGATCTGCAAAAGGTCATTATGCTAACGATGGTGAGCCGTCAAGTCGTCAGAGTACTACTCAGCACTTTTCAGATAAATTGATTAGCAAGTTGATCAACAACGCAATCCCCGTCTCCGAGAGAGGAGAAATTGATCTGAAAATGGAAGATAGATCTGAAAAGCCAGGATTGTCCATTAGAACTATAACCAGAAATTTCAAGAATCTGAGTTACAAAATGGATTTTTTGTTTTCTGTTCAATATGGAATTACTCACTTAGTTACATGGAGAAGACCTACTTTGACAATATTTGTCTTGGTACTTTATTCATGGGCTTGTATTGATCCTTATATGTTTTTGGTGTATCCGCTATGGACGATCTTGGCATTTTTATTGGTACCCAATTATTTACACCGTCATCCAGTAGATATCCCAGAGATACTGGAAGTACGGGGTAGAGGTAGTTCGATGTTTGGCTTCTTGAAAGAGGATAAAGAGTGGAAATTGGAGCAAGAAGAACTGGAAGAGAGAAGAATGAAATTTGAGCAGTTATTGTTCTCAGATGTGTCCAGTGCTTCAGTACCTGAAAACGGAACCATATCGGATACAGAGTCTGAATTCGATGATTCAAGTCTCACAACGGCAGCTATAGCTGAGGTTATCAAGGCTTCAGATGGTGAAGAGAGCTCGAAGGAACCATCTGTAACATCATTAGTCGCGGCTTCTTTTTTGAAACATGAGGATGTTTCATTAGATAAAGAAGGCGACTCCAAATCTTCCAAAGTATCTAAGAAAGTCAAGTTGCTGATCAACATGAGGGATCTACAGAACCTCACAAGTGACATTCTGGATTTAATTGAAAGGTACCAAACTTTTGTATACGAAGCGGCAAGTTTTGTAGATGAGAAGAAATCGACTCAATTGTTCTACCACGTATTGTCTCTTCTTGTGGTTTTATTCATATTTGGCCCATATATTCCTTGGACGGCAATCTTCATTCTTGCTGCATGGATTGGGTTACTCGCTGTTCATCCACAAAGAAAGGCATTCTGGAAGATGATTACTGATCAAGCTACAAAGAGATACATTCCGGTTGATTCAGCGGATGTGACGGAAATTCTTGAAGAAGGTTCAAGTGAGGAGATCGATAAAGTTGAGAACAAAATAACACCACCTCCTTTACCTCCTAGGGACAATACAGCTGAAGTTAAACTACCTGCGTTACCTACTAGACCTGTTAGACAGGTAAAACCTGACAAGAGAGCCGAGGTCAATTCAAGCATCATTGTAGATGAAGAAATTCAATACAGAGAGGCTGAAATATACGAAGTTCAGCTACAAGGTTTGACACATTATCACTACAAGCCATTTTCCATCTCCACTCAAATTTTCAATATGAGCAGTGTCACACGTACTCAAAAGAAAAGACCCAAAGGTGTTCCCGTGATAGACATGGTTCAGCCACCTTCAGGGTGGCAATACGATCCAAAATACATTTGGGAAGTAGATCTATCACCATCTGATTGGTGTGTTGAAAAGGGTGTCTCACAAGAGGTTGTAGTTCATGATGATGAGAGTGAAGGTTGGGCTTACGATACTAACAACGAGTACAGGCGTCGTCGCCTTACTAGAATCTGTGTTCTAACGGCAAGGCCGCCTAAAAAAATGAAATAATAATAGTACTGTTTTGTTTCCCCTCCCTTTCTATTACATACGTGTACAGTTTTTGCATATTTATTTATCCAATTATTTATTTATTTATATTAACTGAATTAGTCTATGCGATTTAGTTGGTTACCTTCGCCATCTGCATTAATCATCCCCTCGAATAATTTTCTATAACAAGGACTCGTAAAATCATTGAAATGCGCATATGGATCACGTCTATCTAGAATCTCTCCACATAAATTGCAAAATGCGGTTTGACATATGCTACAAGTCATCTTATTACATCCATCCATTCTTTCGATAGTCACTGAACATAGTGGGCATTTGTTCAAATCTTGACCTTCTGCTATGGCTTCCTCAAATAGTTTATCTGCGGTGTAGAATGAAGCAGCCAATTCCATAGATTTCTTCCCGTATTTCGTTCCTAACCTCCGCTGTACTTCAGGTTGCAGGTTCTCTATATCACCTGCCTCGATCCAGAGCTCAATGTCTGATTTCGGTATCAGATCGTACGGTGTTATAAGACAATCGTTCAAATATCCATGCCATGAATGTTTGCAGTTGTAGCAAAATGCGTTTTTACAACTGGGACAAATGCACAATAACTCGTCTGGATCTCGTATGAACATGGTCTTGCATGAAAGCCTGGGGCATTCAACAACTTTGAGGGGTGAGAAGCTCTTGTATTTCTCAAATGCTAACTTGTTGATTAATCTCAAGTACCTATCCACCAATTGATCCATTAACATCGACCGAAGAAACTTTTCCGAAAGGGGGAGCGCAAATAGTTCACGCTCTATCTCTGTAATATTGAACTTCTTTGCATCGTTAAACTTTTTAGCTAATTCTCTCTTGTTCTTGACATATTCTTGTGTGCATTCAAATGAAGGACAGTGGATGTTTTCGACTTCGCCTCTTTCAATATTAGACGTAAAATACTCGAGTAGACAAGAGTTGCAAAAAATGTGACCGCAATTTAATTCGGTAGAGACGGTTCCCTTTTTGTCCTCTTGACATATTTCACAGGTGAATGTGGTTGACTCGAACTCTTTGATTTTTGAAGATTGGTTGAAACTGACGTATTTTGCAAAGGCTAGTTTGTCTGTAACTCGGATATCTTTGGCAAAGTAAGTGTCACCTGCCTGACTCTTGAGATAGTCAATCAAAGTAAATATTATCACATCTTGGGTCTCTGACCATATGGAAATCATGTCATCTTTCAGCCTCTCCAAATCTTCTTCGGTTATCCAGTCAGAGGTAAGAGATATTAAAGGAGGAGATTTGTGTGGATAATTGGCTGGGAGTTGAAATCTGAAAGCTAGCGGAGAGCAGTTCGTCAGCTCCAGTGTTTCTGATATGACATATGCATCTTCTTCAGATGCCGCTTTCTCTATCAATGTTACCTCTATAGGCTTGATGAGATCAATAGGAATAAGCAAAGAACCCGCCTTGGAATTAAAGTCTATCTCCGCCTCGGGGTATATGACTTGAAGAGTTTCGAGTTCCTGAACAACAGTTTCATCTGCATAATCCATGTTCAATGGATACACGGGTAGGCACCTAATCCCTGAAAGAGTAACCTAATAACCTATTAGACTCCCCACAGGCCTACTTGTGAAACATTCAAAAACAGAGACAAAAAGCCTAACAGGACCAGATGTCTCAATGCGGTAATCACCTTTATCTTTCATTCTAGGCCACGGATGTTTTTTGGATCTAGTGATTTTTGGGCCTTTGGTTGAGAGTGTTCGTTGTCATATTAAGAGAGTGAATGGGTAGAAAGAATCTAACGTCCAAGGAGCAGTGTATTGATTCGCTTGGCAATTAGAGTTAAGAATTTGATTACATCTGAATTCTCTCCACAACCATAATCATGAACTCGGTCAAGGTATTTGATGCGTTTCGTATGTATTGTTAAGTGTGATCTATCAGTATTTTTCAGCCACTTTTGGACAATGTAGATCAGTTAGGTAGAATAGAATTACTAACATATACGACATGTTTTACAGCCAAGGTTGCTCCATCTGCTACTGTGCGATCTACTAGAGGTGGATATTCCACAATTTTCACTTTTATATTTATAATATTCATGTTTTGGATTGAATTGGGTGGATTTTTCGATGGACTTGTCGACCATCAATTTGAAGTTGATGGTTTGGTAAGAAATCACCTTAGAATCAATATGGACATTATAGTGGCAATGCCATGTAACTTCATACACACAAACGTTAGAGACGATACCAGTGATAGATTCTTAGCAGCCGAGCTTTTGAATTACGAAGGTGTCAATTTCAATATCCCTGAATTGTACAGAAAAACAGATAAGAAAGTTGTTACTCCTGAATTAGAGGCTGTACTTCGTGATTCTATGGTTGCTGAATTCAATTACAGAGGTGTACATCATAATGAGGGTGCCCCTGCATGTAGAATCTACGGTGCATTGCCCGTTAACAGAGTTAAGGGTGATTTTCATATCACTGCAAAGGGTTATGGCTATCAAGATAGAACGATTACTCCTGTTGAGCAATTGAATTTCACACATCTTATCAACGAGTTTTCATTTGGTGATTTTTACCCATTCATTGACAATTCTTTAGATCTCTTGTATAAACAGACCGACGTCCATTCACATACATTTCAGTATTTCTTGAACGTAGTTCCTACTGCGTACAGAAAGTTAGGTATCGAAGTCGATACCAATCAATACTCGTTGAGAACAACAGAATCTTCGAACCAATTCGTGCCAGGTATTTTCTTTAAGTACGACTTTGATCCAATAAAGCTTGTGATTGAAGAGACAAGAATGTCATTTATCAGATTTCTTGTTAGAATCACCACAATTGTCGGTGGTGTATTGGTGGTAGTAAGTTGGTTGTACAAAGGTGCAGATAAGCTCATAGTTCTCATCTTTGGTGAAGAAGTGGCCAGAAGAGGTGAAGTCAAGCCGGGTGGATTATTAGACAAATTAGAAGATTAGAAGTAGATAAATTGTGTATAGTTAATGTTTACCGAAGACTCTTAAGAATATCACTAAGAATTGAGAGAAATAAAGCGTAAACAAGTAAATCGGGATCGCGGCAGTGGAGTGTTATGAGTGCAAAGTTGACACGATTTGTTTCCTTTCTCTGTTAATCTCTTTATCTCCACGTATCATTCTGCCATTAATATGGTTTCTTTCCATCTCGTTCTGTTACAAATAACCTTGTGTCCTTGTCTATTACTTGTTGTACTCCTGTCTGTTTGATAGAACGACTTGTAAGATAAATTTATCTGATATATCGACATGGAATCTGGGAAATCTGGGGTTAACCCCATGCAAGGTCTCTTTGATTTACAAGATATCAAGGAGTATTTGAGAAAGGAGTGGTTGAACTTTATTTCAAGTGAAACTGGAAGTGCAAATGATGAAAATGACAGTGGTAGTATTAGTGATGTCCACGGTGCCCCTTGTAAAGGTGTCGATCACATCGGAATCCCACCAACATCGTACGATTGGGATGAACTAGAAAACGCATACAACTCGTTGAATACCAATTACACCACTGGTTTACAACAACTGCTCGGTGAACTTGAGTCAATTGACAACGTAAGTTGATACAATTCAAGTACCCTTCTCTTTAGGTTGCCAAAAGCTCCGCAATTCGATGACGTACACATCGATATACAGGTTCTATAAGGAATTTTTGATACTAATTGGACTAACTTATCGCCACGGTGATTGTTGATTAGAAACGAAACCTATGGATTGAGTCTGCATACAAAGCAGATACGTTTATTGCTAATTACAGAATGACCCAGACTCAAGAGTGGGCCGTTGGGTGTGAAAGCTACATCGAAGCTGTTAGGAATGATCTTACCTCATGCTTCCACTTGATGAGGGAAACGTTGGAGAAACTTCAACATGAAAAAGGCGACGCCAACTAGTGACACACCAGCATCTTTGCATAAGTATAATTCTACCAATATGTGATTTGCTTCTCTTCTTTGCTGATAAATAGTAAATAACTAAAGAAAATATTAGATAAAATAACGTAAATCAAAATGCTCCGCCTTCTTTCCGGTGCGATAAGAAAAAAAATGAAACCGAGCTGGTTATCTCTCTTGAGTGTTCCTGTTTAAATGTGACTCTTTCTCTTCTCTTGATCACTTTCTTCTGCCTACTCTTTGCCAGGGAACTGTTTATTGAAACTATTCTCATCTGACAGACAACTCATTCGACAGTTGTCCACCTGCTAGTGTTTTCCCATATCCCTTTGCACTAACTGTTCTCTGCGTCATCATTACTACATACATATACTTCTTGTCTTTGTTAACTTCGTATAGTTAGTTTTATGAGCCCACTGGGACCATTCTAATAATGGAGTTCACCTTGAAGCTTGTTGCTGACCTGGATACCATGCATGATTACACCAAAGGTATAATATGGTCCATATTCTTCACCAGAGTATTCGGGCATCTCAGTTACACTAACTCTTCCTTCTTAAACGTATCATACCCTAAGATTAATAACTACCAAGAGCTTGAGAATTTGATTGATTCGAATGTGAACGCAATAGTGGAGGAACTTATGGTTCAGGAGAGGAGTGACAGTGATATCTTTGTGTTCAAGAGCCTAGTTGTCATCAAATTCTACGAGAAAATGGTAGATGGATATTTGCCTTCCACGAAGCAATCCACGTCATCTAATAATAATCAAGCTCAGAGGCAGAGCTCTGATCTATTCTACTCAAATCAAAAATCATCTTCGAGCTTACTTCACTCGCAATCTTCACAATACATCAACTGCTGGGAAACATGGAACTTGAAACTGAACGTTATAAACAATAGGAGACCTGATATGATCGAAAGACTATCGAACACCTCAAATGGCAAGAGGAAAGATATAAAAGCGTACAGTGATGGGTTTGAAAGAAATCTTTATACCATTATGGAAATTGTAGATTCTAACAAAGATCATATTCCTGCTGTTCAATCAATGGAAATTAGCCCCTTCCCATACAGAATTTTATTTGCGGCAAATACCCACGATTCGTCTGTGCTAGACGATGATTTTGCCAATTTGGAATTCCCTAAGAGTATATCTAATAACGCAAGCAATCCACAAAACTCTACAAATGGTTCCATAGATACAAGCTTGGAATATATATCAACCACTGAGGTTGGTGATGCTGTTGGATATCAACCACATACCAATACACATAGCTCAAATGATAAATCTTTCAACAAAACAAATAATGATCACGGTGAAAGAAACTGGAATGACCATACTCAAGACCCAACAGGGAATAATGACTTTCACGACAATAATAACAATAATGATAATTACAATAACAATAATCCACTCAGGGAAAATCGAAATTCTGGGGTCACTTACAGTGGAGAAGAATTGCTAAGAAATGGCTACAAATTCATCAAGAAATTACTCAGTGAATAAACTGTCAATAAATTGGTTCACTTTGCTTTATACAACTCATATAATACTTTATAAAAAACACACGCAACTATTTGTTTCATATTTTATCATTCATACGTAAATCTTATTAATAGTGTCCGATTTAAGGAAACTGGTTGATCTTCTTTTCCTATTACCTTAGCACTTACTTTTGGTTTTGTTCTTGCTTTCCTTCAATGCATCATAGCCCTGCACTAAAATGCAGTCGCCTTGATGAATGAGAGAACCTACCTCCTCCCGTAAAGTCAACTCGGTGCGACAATAGTCTATGACTTCTTTATTATACGACCCTGGTTGAAACCAAATCGATCTGAGTAAAGGCTTGAAAGCAGATAATTCAACCATACTCTTGAGCGATATCTCTGGTGGGGTAATCACTGAACAACTCACGCCTTCAAACTTGGTATTCGTATCACTCAGTATAGCCTTCATCCCATCAGATATAGTCGTATAACTCTTGGTGTTCAAGATATCATCTCCTTTTGGATTTATAGGGTATACTTTCAAATCATTGTTGAGATACCAAGTCAAGACTTTGTAACCAAACTTTGAAGGGTTGGCTGACGCACCGATGATTAAGAAAGCTCTACTTTCAGAAGATCCAAAAAAGTTTGCCAATTGTGTCATATCTCGGTCTAGTATATTAACAGCTTAATCCTTCAGTATCCCTCTAGATGATGGACGGTTAAGTGGGGTAAGATGTAGGCAAAACAAAACAAATTTCATATCTTATCTTATCGACCCATCGCGTCGATGACCCGCGTCGATAATATGGAGGTCAAAAAATTTGGCTATTTCCATTGATATACGTTAAAAGTGGTGTCGTTATGGTTATCGATTTTCCCTAAAACTTCAACCCTTTTGTGAAATTTGTATCAAACACATATACCCGCAGATTTGGAAAGTTTTGTATTGGAAAATGGTTACCGAAAACCTCGAGGATACAAGGCATAAACATTTCAGTAGCCAAGTTCCAATTTTACCTCAAGGTCCCTTACATCGGCCAACGGTATCTCAATCCATAAACACTACTGTGATAAGACATGACAAGGAGAAAAGAAACAAAGCATGTAATAACTGTAGAAAATCCAAGGTGAAATGCGAAAAGAGGAACCCCGGAGATGATGACAATCGTCCCTGTAAGAGATGTTCCTTATCCCGTTCTCAATGCATCTTTGAGTACAAAATTCCAAGTTATAAGATCGTTGGAGGGGGAAACAACGAGAATAATGTGATAAATGACAATTTGAAAGACACTGCCACCAGTCTTTCCATCTCTTCAAATCAAAATTACCCAGTTCAAAAGCGCACATTTGACGAGTTGGCCGTCGACTCTCAGAGCCACTTGGATACCAATGGCAGAATATCAGGGGATAGAAATCAAGTCAAATCAGCATCTCCTGCATCTTCCATATCGACTCTGTTGAACCCACTGACCACTGCAGCGAATGGTAATAATATAGTAAATGAATGGGAAAACTCCGTTGAGAATAGATTACAGAATTTTGACTCGAAGTTAGGAAGTATTTTATCTCTTTTACAACATCAACAAGGAATACAGAACGATCAAAGGAAGCACAAACAGGGTTCCATACCACAATATCAGTTGCCGCAAAATAATAACGCTCGTGACTCTTTGAATTATCAAAATATGAATGGTAAGAGACAGCTTATAGAATCCAATACTTATCAACCTCCTCAGCTCCCTCCTCTCAAAAGACTTCGATCAGATTCTCCTGATACTATGTCTGGATCACAATCATCTCCGCCAACACTAAATTCACCAGATCTTACTTTAGATCAAGTACTCACAAAGGAAGATGCAAAGCATCTCTTCCAGTATTTTGACTCGAACATATCACCTCAACTCTTTGGGTTTGCCATTTCAGAGTATTCGGTTGATGATATATGGGATAATTGCCCCCTCTTATTGGCTACTATATGCTCGATTGCATCGATTCATCACCCTTTGCTTTCACATCTTTTCACTGGACTGAACACCATTGTACATCAATTAAGTCAAAAGGTTCTATTTCACACTCCAAATGATGAACTAGAGGCTTTCAACACTGTATTAGCACTTTGCTTTTGTGGATTTTGGTTTCAGCAGAATCAGTTATTTACCGGATTGGCTTTGCAATTGGCTAAGAATATGAAAATCAACAGCATTTCTGATTTTAGTAGGAAAGGTGGTCCTGAGGAAAGTGGACCCGGAAGCAGGATACCAAGGGAGGAGAGATTGAAACTGTGGTATCTCTTGTATATATTGGATGGACAACAATCACTTGTCTTTAACAGGCAACCACTTATAGACGGTGAAAAGGACGAAGCAGTCAAGCATAGCAGGCAATTGTTGGTTGACAAAGAGTTGGTTCCGATGATAGGAAGCATATCACAACCTGTTTCTAAACTTCTCGAAATTAAGGATAAAGACAATGGTACATATGAGCACCCTAACAGAACAGGCGTTGCCAAATCTAATCGTCCTTCTGCCACAAGCTTCTCAAATTTAAGATTGATTTCACAAGTTGAATATAACCAGGCAATCACCTCGGTGTTTCAAGGTGATGGTTGGGGTTTACTGGCTCCCGCCTCTTTTGGGATCCCATTCAAATCAAACTTGGAGTTAGATAAATGGATGGTTCAATGGACAGTCTTATTGTCACCATTCAATAATGGATCCGTTTGGTCTTCTAAATCGACGCTAATTTACTACAATTTTGCCAAGATGCACATCAACTCTTCTGCTGTCCGAAAACTAACTATGGATGGGGATAATTTTACGGATGTCGAAGAGGCATTCCATAATGATCCTCGAGTTGTTGAAGAGCTCCACTCCGATAATGGTTCTACAGCTGGTGCTGCCAATCAAATTGACAAAAGCTCTAGTTCTGAGGACTCGGAAGATGATTCCGATGATGAGGATGACGACAATAACGATCATAGGATAAGGAAACAACTCTCTATTGTGGAAAGTAAAAACGTATCTGCAAAACTCGCAACTGGTGCCGCTGACACTGTTTTAAATATCGTATTGAGTGATCCGGATATTCTTGCAGCATTGAAGTATGTCCCCATTCATATACATATAATGTTGTACTATGCTGCTCTATTGGTTTTAAATCCACCGTCGAGCGGTACTCTGCCTATATCTCCAGAAGATTCATTTGAATCGGATCTCAAATCCCTTAAACTGGTGAAAAAACTCAAGACAACCCTCTTGGCCAATAGTCCCGTAGATAAGGGATTTTCTAACAAGTTGGTTGAAGGGTTAACTAGTCTATTACGTAATAAAGTGGATAGTCTTGAGAAGGAAGATATGCCAGATGAAATGAGAAATAGATTGGCATCGGAAGTTAATAGCAATGAATCAGGTATCTTTGTACGCTCTAACAAATCGCAGAAGATATCCGCTTGGCCCGGTTATGATCATGGTCATCCAAGTAAAGCCACCCAATCCTAGTTACGCTGTATATCTATGTACTATTATATGTATCTTATTTTTCGATTTAATAAATAAGAAGTGTTTAAGCCACGCATTATCATACTTATTATTATAAAAATCTGAACTCCGAGACTTGTACAAAAATTTAATTTTTTAATTCTTCTAATCCCATTGTAAACCCTTTGTAAACTAGATCCTTTATAAGAGAAAGTCTATATATACTATCAAAAATCAATATGAAATTGCCAGAAGTTGATTGGTGTGATATCAAAGAGAGCTCCTCTAGAGTAATTTCCACAAAATACCCTTTCTTAAAGTCCACGAGCCCTAGATACTAACTACAATTCGTAGGTTCCCCAAATAATAAAAAACAAAGTTAACGCCAATGTCCAGGATTACACAGACAGTGAGTTTGATCAAGTATTGCTTGAGTATAATCTTTATGAGAAGGAAATCATTTCATTGCAGAAATTGAGCAAGAAATATGCTGCTTTTATACTTAAGGGTTTTGAAAGGAGCAAAGGGATCAGTAAAGCAATGGAAGGAATCACAAACTCATCTCCCGAGAACCACAAAGAGTTTCATGCATTTGACAAGGCATCTTCGTATTCGTTCACCATTGCCACCTTGGAACCAGAAATCAAGCAAGAATTAGATCGATGTAACAATAAAATCGAAGAGAAGACCAATGCTCTCTTAAGGAACTTCAAATGTGTTGAGAAAACAATCAAGCAGAGAAACATTCTTTTGTTAGATTATCAAAAAGTCAACGAAGAGTATATTAAGCTGAAGAATAAGGATGGGGCGCTTTCATTGATTGAGTACAAGCAGTTATATAACTTAGAAAGCAAATCGGAAACGAATAAGAGAAAATATGAACTGATCAACAAAACCTTGAAAAGAGAAGTGCCATTGTTCTTGGTCATTTGTCAAGGAATCAGCTCCAAACTATTCACGTTGATCTACTTCACCAATCTTGTCGTCTTCTATAAGCTTTCAGTCTCTCTTGGCTCTTTTTCAAACAAGTTCAATATATCTAAAGCTGAAGGGGAAGAAATCTTACAAGAGTTTCACGAGAAACATGATATTAATTCAGAGAAGGCAGCCAGACTCAATATTGTCAAGTTTTCAGAAGTTTCATTTACCAAACTGAATGCTAAAATTAACGAAGACCTCATTTCCGGCGAATATTCAGCCATGTATGATTTTCATCCAGTTCAAAATGGCGATTTATCGTTCAAAGTCGGTGATAGAATAACTGTAACCTCGTATAATGAAGGATGGTGGATAGGTACCAACGAGAGAACAGGCCTTTCTGGTGCCTTCCCATACAACTATGTCGCAAAAAGAGCAGGTAGTTACTAATGTTAATAGATTGTTACAAAAGAGTTTTTTATAAAGGTTATCTATTAATTATACCAGGAATGGGTTAAAAAGTAAAACTAGATAAATAAAATACGTAAATATAAACACAAAAGAAATCAAAGCTTCTAATTACTCTTTTCGTTGGATGAAGCATCCTCTAAAACAACATCGTCGATATTATCACCTAAGGTCTCTTCAGAATCTAAGTTAGAAACTGGACCATGGTAAAATTTGTACTTGTAAACGTAGAAGTAAACGGCAGATAAGATCCAAACACCACAGTTGATAACAACAGCGTAGTTCATTGATGTCTTATCAACAGTCTTAGCACTTGGGAACATAGACAATACAACGACAAAGGCACCCCAGACAACAGTTAACCAATTTAATGGAACAGAGTACTTACCCATGTAAAATGGACCTGGATGGAAACGATCCTTACCAGAGGTCAATCTTAAAAGAACTGGGGTACACCATGAGACGTAGTTACCTGCAACGGCAACAGAGAATAAGGCACTAGCAGCAGTGGCACCAGCAAAGGTCAAACAACCAAGAGCTAAAGCAACAATACCGGCAAAGTAGGCAGCTCTAAGAGGAACCTTCAATCTCTTGTCAACAACCTTGACGATTTCATGGAATGGTAAACCGTTATCTCTGGCAAAAGCCCAAATTTGTCTAGATAAGGCAGCTAAGATAGAGGCACCCATTAACCATTGACAACAAGCAATTAAAACCATCATGGCAACAGCCCATCTCTTTCCTAGAGAATCATAGATAATTTGAGCCATAGCGAAACCGGTATCGGAACCAGTAAGAGAATCAATATCTTTACTCATACAAGCGTTGGTACAAACAATGATAAAGAAACCAACGAAACCACAGACAGAGATGGAACCACAGATACCAATTGGCACACCGGTGGAAGCATTCTTTGCTTCTTCAGACATATGGACACAAGAATCGAAAGCACCAATGGTCCAAATGGCAGTCATCATGGCAAGCATGAAAGTCCAACCTTCACTCCAACTTGGAGCGGTACCGGTACCAATTTTACCAAAAATGAAACCTCTGCTGTTGAATTCACCATTGATAGCAGTACCAATTGGTAATGCAATCAAATACAAAACGATTAAAGCTGAGTTACAAACAGCAGAAACGGTTTGTAAAATAGAAATACCCTTGGAGTTAAGACAAGTAACAAAGACGTGAGAAACAACACAAGCAGCAAAGACACCGTAATAGATTGGGTCAGTGATGTTAAAGTCACCATCTTTGTTGATGTAAACGGCGGCGATAACTTCTTCGGCAAAACCATAATCAATGGAACATAAACCTGAACATAAAGCTAAAGTATTTGAGATACCAATAACAAAAGAGATGGCAACTCTGGATTTTGGTGGAGCGTAGTAATTGGTATAGAAATATAAACCTCCGGAGGTAGGGGCAGATGATGATAATTCGGACATTGAAATACCAACACATAAAATTAAGAGGGAAGCGATAGCCCAAGACCAGAGAAAACCAGCTGGTCCGGCGGCTAAACCAGTACCTGCAACAGAAGCAATGGATGGTAATAAACCCATGATAGAGTAAGCGATACCAAAGACTTGAAATGTTGAAAAGGTACGTTTCAATTCTTGTTTATAACCAATTTGATGTAATAAATCGACATCACCGTGAGCCTGACGGGCATCGATATCACGAAGAGGAGATTGGGCAGCATAGATAGATTCAACTCTACTATGAACCGATTGAATGGGACTCATATGGTGGTGTGACTCAGGCATATTGAGAAAATGAAATTATGCTTAAATTAAAAACCTTACAAATAAAGGGAAAAACAGTATGTACAATTACGAACGAAAAATATCATGTGGGGTATAACAAGGTTATATAGTGCAAGATTGAGACAAGCATAATGTTGCTGAATGGTATCTTATCAAACAGAGATAGGAAGGTGAAAATTAATTGGTTAAGAGCAAAAGGAAAAGATTACTGTAAAGTTTGGAAAAAGAAAAGATGCGTCAAAACAATAAATAAAAAAATTTGCCTTAGTTAAGACGATAATAATCGCCCGCCTGGTTTTAGTGCTCGTTTATTGTAAGATACTAATCACTTGGCTCGCACGATAAGCATATGAACCAGTGGGCCGCTAATATGATTGCAACGTCGATACCGATGGGTATGTTCTGAACTTAGATGATAAGATATCGATACCTTAGTGCTATAGACGCTTCAATCTATCCGGAGTGGCTTTAAGATTATAATCGGCGAATAACAAGCCTGCATTTACTCTCACAAAAAGCTTTTGTTTAGAAAAAGCCGTTTATATTATCTCACCATTTTTTTGCACCCTTTGATTAGCGGGTATGCTATTATTCACCGGGAGGATCTAACTGCTCGTCATTTGGGAAAATGCTTTGTTACATGCGACGTGTCTCGTGGTTCGTCAGAATATACACTTAACTAACTCCGGTAGCGGGTCACCCCAATGATTGTTAGTCTATTCAGCTATTCCACATCGGCAATAAGGCATGATATATATTACTGGGGTAGACAAACAAATAAAAGCTGAATTCTCTGAGCGAATATAACAACGTAAAGTTAAATATATATCCAAGTAGCTAATTGGTAGAGAGACTGGTGGGGCTTTCAAGACATTACTAAGGTCCACCAAAAATTTGCCTACATGAGGTCTGTTATGGTACTAACCTGTATAAAAGATTTTTTAAACAACCTTGAACAACCGGCACATTCCCTGCACGAGAAAACACCCGCTCTGTAAAATTGTGCGGAACCCTACCCTTGACAGCAGACGTTAGCACTAATTAATTTGACACTTCACGTCCCAGGATCCCCGGTAGTTTCTTTTTCTGCGCACTTAAGCCCACCAAAGGCGAGGGAAACTCGCAGTTTCGACTCACCTGACTCGGCCCTTCTCTGAAAAACTGCAGCGCGTGAACGGCATCAAGAAAACTCACTACGCGCTACAAGCGCTAATGGTCCCGCTAAATATTTCGCGGTATTATCCTGCTTGGCTGGGTTGTATTGCGCTGGTGCACAGATGGAAATGCACACCTCTTTACACCGATATGGGATCGGCATTTGAATAAGGTCTCTATTGTTCATTTTGAGTAGAAAATTCCGTAGATCTCCAGGTACATCAGTATTAACCAGATATGGTACGATATTCCCATATAGCGCTTTCTATGAGAGTCTATATATACATGTAATATAAGAAGGGAAATCAGGACCCTTAGCGGTTGGACCGTTGATTTCTTATTCGTTTATCTAATCTTATCGATAAAATCACCAGACTGATCCATATCCTCCTCACAGTAAAAAGACTGTAATTTGAGATGCCGTGCGACTTGTACATTTTTCGTTACATCATAGTTATACTATGCGATAACAAGACAAAATAAAAGGTTAGCGGAATAGGCGCAAAACTGTAAACTTAATATTATTAAAATTTAGGGGGCTACACATTTCATAAAATAACCCAATACAAACAGACTGTATCTAATACACTCTAACACAGAGATAATATATACCCCATCCAACATCATTGAAATTCAGTCATATCGGATTCCAAATTGGTGTCATCTTCCTCAGATTCTTGTTCTTCAAGAACACCGGTCGAGTTTTGAATTGAATCGACATCCGCTTTCCACCTTTTTATGCATTTAGAACTACAAAACTTCCTCTTTATAGGCAATAACCTTGCATCTTTGAAATCCCACCATTCCATCACCTCAGCGATAGGTTCAACCACAATTTGATTACAAACACCACAAGTTTCTCCGTTTGTTCCGTGAATTAACGCTTTAATTGTAAGTTTATATACATTCTCACTGACGGTCTCTTTCCACTTCAACAACTCGGATCTCCCAATGGGATATTTGGATATACCTCGTAAACAATACTCGACAAGTTTAGGAACAGATGGTCGAATGGAGGGATCATTTGAGGTTTCGTCATTATTACTATTGCCAAATCCGTCATCGGTATCAACATCCATCATATCCTGTAACGTTGTTAAGTTTCTAGCCAATTTGAAAGAGTCTAATGATCTGTAACCTGTTTCTTGGTTTCGATTAACCCAGTGCAACTGTCCAACGTATCTCAGTTTTTTAACAGATGAAGTATCAAGCTGGCTACCAACAGGTGCATCATTGGTACTTACTTCAATTTTCTTTAGCACATCTTTCTCCTCGATTAATGGATTAGGCCTTATTCGTATCATCTCTAACTGATCTAACTTCAAGATATTATGTGGTAACCATTTGAGTTTATTATTTGAAAGATTCAATTCCCTCAGATCAGTCGCCTTCTCTATATAACCGGGTATTCTTGCAATTTTATTCTCTCTCAAAGAGAGTACCTCTAGTCCTTGTATTTCGAACAAATTGGGTGTCACCGACCTCAAATTATTCTTGGAAGCATGTATATGTAAAACTGGCTTGATTATACCCTCTGGCCCATAAACTACTAAATCTTTGAAGTCTACTATTTGCTCTGGTAATGATGTCAGGCCCAAATCATCCAATCTAAGAGCATATACTGGATTAGTGGTCTCTCTATCGAAAAGGTCAGTTATCAATTGCGCTGCCTGTGATATAGCTTGACTGTTATTTTTAACGACGAAGAATGAAGGATCATCAAAGAGACTTAACTTATAGTTATCTGGAAGTTTGGAATTTTCCAGGAAGATACCATATACTTTCCCGTTTCTATCAATTGCAAACTCTTCCTGTCGCTGAACTTTCTCCGGGTTGAACCCCTCAGGTAACTTTTGTCTCTTAGGTCTAATCAATTCATTATCAGCTATCAGGGTGGAGTTTCTGGAAATGGGATGGATCTGCTTTGTCATTTGGGGTCGCTCAAAATCTCTTATAGTTGTTTGCGATGCGGCAAATAGAGGTGGGGAACTAGGAATTGCAGTGGTACCTTCTGTCTCTTTCTCATAATCTGCATTCGCGTTATATTCTTGAGTCAACGGTGGAGAACTTGGAATACCAAAGTGATATATCGATTCTGTAGATGGTAGTTCTTCAAGTGAGGGGAAGTCGCTTACACTCCTGTTACTAGTAACTTGATGGATAGCTATATTATTACCCCATTGCTGTTGCGATTGAGTGGTTTGTTGTGTGTGAAACTGATGATCAAGTTCACTGGAAAGCATCATACTGCTACTACTATCGATATCATCTGCTCCATTGAACAACTTTCTTTTCAGAAATAATCTGTCAGCAGGGCCAGTAACACCGCTACTTTTTCTCTCAAAAAACCTATTTCTAGCACTGTCATCTAGATCCTTGTGTTTATCAACAGTGTTGATATTGCGCTCCGTTTCAGTTACCGTGCTTTTATTTTCTCCACAATCTTTGTCATTTGACTCGGACGCACCGGTCTTAGAAGACGTGACGGTACTTTCACCTTGTGGGTTCAGCGGGATTTCCGTCAATGGCATGATGAGACCAGAAATTCACCTTCAAATATTTTATCTCCGTCTTTGGCAGTGAACCAATATCCTTTTGCCTCAAAGGTGTATGTAGCACGTTTAACACACGATTCACTGTGATCTTTTGTTGATATATTCACGAATTCGGTAATTTTCTTTGGTTCCTTATATTTCAAAATATCGCGCCGCTAGGCAACGTGAATATTCAAGGCGCAGAAAAATAGTCTGGTATAATCTACAATGTCTTATTTGGAGTTATATACATAACATATTCATATATTTCCTACATCTATTTAGGCATCTTCTTCTTTCTGGTATCCATGATCTCTAGCTCCTGATTTGAATAATAGTGAGGAGCATACTCAGAAAGCCACTTTTCTTGGATTGGCATACAATTACGCATAAATTCTTTTGATGTTAACACCAATTCATGGTACAAAAGAAGTTTTGGAGGAGGTTTAACTGGAAATAAGACAGACGAAGGATGGACGAACACCTGCTGGTTGTTCTTCATGGACTTATAACTATCACCACTCTTGTTCAGTCTAGCTGTGTTGGCAAAGAACCCCGCCGTGATGGATTTTTGAATATTGATAGTTAATGCTTGACGTTCCAATGATGCATTCTTACTGCCTTTTTCTTCCATCAATAAGCCAAACTTATCACATAATCTTTCTAATTGATCTCTAACGTTACGAGCCCTATTAAGGGTCTTGTATTGCAAAAAATTGTCACGGCACCATTGTGTCGAGTAGCCTGACTCTATCCACTGATTCCAGATCTCAAGCAGAGTCAAATGATCACCTCCTTCCTTCTGAGCAAAAGCTTCTCTTGCCTTATCAGCAAAAACTTTCTTATCCTTTGGTCGATGAAACAAAGAGTTTGATTCACCAAGCATTGCTATAATGGACAATACCTCCTGGCAACAATTCAAAGTCCCACTGACTAATAAAGATTTGGCTAACATCGGATCAGCTGGAAAGTCGGCCATTTGTCTACCAGTTTTGGTCAATTCACCATTTTCATTCAAAGCTCCGAGTGCGTACAATAGTTCTAAAGCTTTGATCAATGTATCGGAAGAAGGCGGATCCATGAAATCAAAATGAATGAGATCCGTGATACCAAGGGACAACAAGAGCAACACAACACTAGCAAGATTGGTACGCAGTATTTCAGGAGTTGCATTGGCAGGAAGCTCATTCAAATACGCCCATTTGGTGAATAATCTGAAACATTTTCCAGGACCAACTCTACCTGCTCTACCTGCTCTTTGATCAGCAGATGCTCTAGAGCATGGTTTAACTTCTAAAGTCTCCATTCCTGTCGTGGGATGGAACACATTCTCTTTTACAAAACCTGGATCAATGACATAAACAATTCCATCAATAGTGATAGATGTTTCCGCAATATTCGTAGCCAAGACAACTTTCCTTGCACCTTGAGGTGTGGGTTCAAAGATTCGCTGTTGCATTTCCTGTGGCAGATTAGCATATATAGGACATACGATCAATTCTTTCACTCGAGATCCTAACTTCCTACAGGTCTCATTCAAACTCTCTTGCATTGTTTCAATTTCATCCTGACCCGTTAAGAACACCAATATATCACCAGGGCCCTGAGACAAATGAATCTGGAAAACCGTGGTAATAGCAGCATGTATGTAATTAGCCTCTGGCTGAGTCGTATAGTGTATATCAACTGGAAATCGTCTACCTGGGATATTGAAGATTGGAGCATCGTCGAAATATTCACTAAACTTTTGAGCATTCATAGTAGCAGAGGATATCAACAATTTGAAATCAGGTCTGTATTTGGTGATATCCTTCATTAGACCCAAAAGGATATCTGTATGTAACGTTCTTTCATGCGCTTCATCAATCATCATTGCCGAGTACGAAGATAATTCTGGATCTGTTAGGAACTCTCTGAGTAACATACCATCAGTCATATATTTGATGACTGTTTGATCGCTGCTTTTGTCCTCAAAACGAATAGAGTAACCGACTTTGGATCCTATCTTACAACCAACCTCATCAGCTACACGCGTGGCAACAGACATAGCAGCCACCCTTCTGGGTTGTGTACATCCAATTTTCTTACCATCTTTGGTATAGCCTGCTTCGTATAAATATTGAGGCAACTGAGTTGTCTTACCAGAACCAGTTTCACCAACAACAATAAGGACTTGATATTGCTCAATAGAAGATATAAGGTCATCACGATATTGATACACTGGTAGCGACTTACGGGTCTCCTCTATTGTCCTGACTCTTTTCTCTTCTTCTTTTATTTTCGCTTCCAATCTTTGTTGTTCTTCTATTGATTTCAAATCAGATTCCATTTTACTGTCGACAACAAAGTCGATCATCTGTGATTTATCAAACACAAAATCATATTGCTTTTCTTGTGGTTGGCCATCAACTGTTAGTTGATTGTTGGGTACTCCAGTGGATTTGAGTCCCGAAAACAGCTTGTTGGCCTTCGATATCTGTTCTGAAGCCCAATCATTTTCCGTAGTTTTATCAGTATTGTTATATCTTGAATTAAGAACGGTCTCCTTTCTCTTCGTGTCTATTTTACCTTCTTCATTGATGTAGTCTTCTGGCAGTTGATAGGTGGGGACATTCCCATTTTCTAAGTCCCTTCGCTGTTGAACGATACCGAAGATTTCCTTCTTCATATTATATTCATCTTGTTCCTTCTTGGTGAGATTCTGCCATCCGACTTCTTTGATATCATTTTCAAAGTCAGAAAGCTCATGTTCTAGCAGGATCAACTTCTTCTGTTCCCTTTGGGAAAGGTATGACTGTCTAGCCAATTTTCTGAGCTCTGTGAAATTGACATTATCCAAATCACCCTCGTCATTTGCACCTTCTTCGTGATTAACTTTGGAGCCAGTACTCTCCCCTGTAGATTCGTAATCATTCAGACTAGTTTTATTACCTCTTATATACTCATTTTCTATTTCTAGTTCTGATTTGGGGCCTGATGGTAGCTTGTTATCTTTCCTTCTCTTTAGATCAATCTTTATTTCCGTATCTGACTCGACTTCACTATTCTCCTGAATGTCTTCTTCGAGATCCTCAGTTGGTCTCTTTCTTCTCTTAAATTCACCATGTTGAATATTTGAGTCGGGCATGGTTACTTAACAGTTCATATAACAGACTTTCAGGATCTTAGAGAGAGAGAGCTCAAAGTCATTTAATGGCCAAAATATTTATATTTATATTTATCTATCTATGATATTTCTTTTTTCTGCTACTAACTTTCCCTCGCTGATAAAGGCATGAGACAGGAGAAGATATCTGGTAGCTGCATGTATTTTGACTTCATAACGTGTAGCTAGATCGATTCGGGGCTGTTAGAGATCTTTATTCGGTTTATCTGCCTTGGTACTCCACTGTAGGGTTTTCCTGATACCGCTGATGAACATGAATACTCCTTCCCTCACCTCGGTGAATAAGGAACTATCAACCGAAGCAATAAACTCCACGAATTCAACCAATTCGGGGGTATCAAGCTCATTTGATAGATACATCCCACCTTGGAAATCACCATATATTATAGGTATAGCAGGTTGCTCAGGCTCAGGTAAGACAACAGTGGCGCAAAGAGTCATTGAAGAGATTAATGAACCCTGGACGGTTCTCTTATCTTTAGACAATTTTTATAGACCTTTAACACCCGAGCAAAGTCAAGCAGCTTTCAGAAATGAGTATGATTTTGATCATCCAAATGCGTTGGATTTAGATCTTCTATTTCAGTGTGTCAGATCCTTGAAAGAAGGCAAAAGAACTGAAATACCTGTTTACTCTTTTGCGTTACATGCCAGAACAAAGGAAAAAATTGTTATTTATGGAGCTAATGTTATTATCATCGAAGGAATATACTCATTATATCAGAAGGAACTATTGGAAATCACAGATGCTGCTATTTATGTCGATACAGATTTGGATATATGTTATACCAGAAGACTGTTAAGAGACACGGTAGAAAGGGGAAGAGATGTCAGAGGCATAATCGAACAATGGGACGCATTTGTCAAACCCAATTTTGAAAGATATGTCAAACCAACAATGAACTCGGCCGATGTCATAATACCTCGTGGATCCGACAATATCATTGCCATTGACATGATTATAAGACATATTAGGAAGCAATTAAGTATCAAGTCTCAGAAACATCTTCAAAGACTGGTAGAGTTGGGATCCATAACTAGGGATTTGGATCTCTCTAAGATCTTTATTTTACCCAATAACAATCAACTCATGGGGATAACTACCTTATTGCTAAATAGGAACACATCAAGAGACGAGTTTATCTTTTACTTCAATAGAATGGCAGTGTTGTTGATCAACCACGCTTTAGAATTAGTCGAATATGAACCAATCACAGATAGACAGATAGTTACACCCAATGGGAATTTGATATCAGATGCCACAAGGTTGAAATCCAACGTTATTGGTGTCAATATCATCAGATCTGGTGATTGTTTTATGAGATCATTGAGGAAAACGATCCCAGAATGTCAAATTGGTAAACTGTTAATTCAATCTGACTCTACTACAGGTGAACCACAATTACACACGGAAAGTTTACCAGCTCTGCAGAAACACGATAAAATACTGTTGTTCGATGCTCAGATTATCACTGGATCTGCTTCATTGATGGCTATCAAAGTGCTCATGGATCATGGAATTCTTGAGAGTGATATTATTTTAGTCACGTATTTGGCCACCGAAAAGGGTATAAGAAGAATACTGAATGCGTTTCCTCATGTAAATGTGGTGATTGGTAAGATGAGTAAAATGAGACTCGAAGATTTGATTAATGCTAACTCTGGTTCGACAAAACCAATTACAGGTCCGTCAAAAACCGTAATTTCTACCTCTGAGTCACTCGAGTGGGATGACGATTGGTCTATGAGTAATCGTTTCATTGATTCTATTTATTTCGGAACAGACTAAGATAGATTTACACTTACAGAGAAACTAAGTATATGAAATTAAATTAAATTAAATTAAATTAAATTGAATGAAAGAATATAGATTATTAATTGTACCTGATATCAGTAAAGTGTTTGGTATTTTTTTTTTTAATTTTTTTGAAAGAAAGTAAAAACAAGCGCAAAAAACACTTAGAAATTGATTATTTTCATGATGATATAACCCACAGTTACAACTATGAAGTAACAGAAAAACGATGATGGAACACCCCTAGAGATGAAATTGTTAACCGTCAAATACGGGACCCCAACGTTATCCAGCATACAAATGGCAGTAACGTTCGGAAATCCCGATGTTGGTAATCCCATAGCACATGAACATAATAATGAAGCAGCCATAACTAAAACCCTAGGATGTGGATCTGGTAATGAAGCTCCAATTTCAGCGACTAATGGAACAATAATCAAAGCAGCAACCGTATGTGAGACAAAAGTTGCCATCACCAAAACCAGTAAGCCGAAGATTAATAAAATTGACCAAAGGTCTAATTCTTCTACTTTGGATTGTATCACTTTGGCTATAGTGTTCAATAAACCAGCCGACGTGACAGCTTTACCCAATGCAAGGCCACCCATTGCCAATAATACGATATTCCATGGATAGTTATTGATATCTTGAGTGGTCAATAAACCTGGTCCATAAAAGGCTATGATTGGGATGATTGCAATGACACCCATTTCACCGAATATGAACTGTAATTTAGATGCCAAACACCATAGGATTATTGTCAATATACATACTGCAGTAATGTATATCTGAGTACCATTGAAACTATCCGACATTGATCTGATGGAAACAATGTGAGTGGATTTGATATCGTATGTTAATAATAAGAATATCCAAATGATGATTAAACAACATATAGAGATTGGTAAGGCAATAATAAACCATTCAACCCAAGTTGGTGGAGGATCCATGAATTGAATACCAACTAAATTCTGTGGTGAACTAATTGGTGAAGCCATACCCGCAACATTACATGCCAGTGCTATACCGATAATAAGCGATTTGGTAAATTCAGAGCCTTCTGGTAAAGTTCTTAAGACAGGTTGAATAACAGAGTACATAAGGACAGGAGCAGCAACATTGGATACCCACATTGAGGCAAACAGTGAAACACCCATGATGACTAATAACACGACTTTTGGATTTGTACCTGCCTTGGATAAAATCCAGGTACATGCGAATTTATCTATATTATATTTGGATAACGCAGCAGCCAATGTAAAACCACCCAAGAGCAGCATGATAATTGAAGACCACATGGTCGAAAATATATATTTAGATGCATCTGGCGCGAGCATAACTTCACCTGTAACTGGGTCCTTTAAGACACGAAATACGACAATCAAAAAAGGTACCAATAATGATGTGGTATACAATGGAATTGATTCGGTGGCCCATAATAATGAGGCACAAATTAATAAACTGAAACAATTCTTCTCCTGCGGGTTCTCAAATGGCGAAACTATTAATAGTAAAACAGTAATGAATGCAATAATGAATAATTTGATGAATTGATAAGATAGATAAAGTGATTTACCAGGGTAATAATACACTTTCAATTTCTCATTTGCAATGTCGGTATTATTGCTATCGTTATCCTCATCGCCCATTTTCTTCGAAGACCTTGAGACGAAAGCAGCTTGAGTCTTTCTCTCTATACCGATCATATCCCTCCAAACTGTGTTTCTTTCCCAGACAATATGTTCTCTTAAATGCGACCTTAGCTCATTTTTGGCTAACTCAATGTTATTATTTTTTTCGATTAATGCATAAAGTTGAACAATCTTGGACAACTTGAAGTTTAAGATATCAAGAGTCGAGTCCTTGAAAATATATGACATCTGTGGTAAGTCGGTGAGATAGTCAACTTTTAAAGAGGTCAGAAGAGCTTTGTCAAATTTCTTTAGAGCCTTGGCAAAACCGATCTTATTTAGTTCAACATATGACTTCAATTCACTTAATGAGACAAATACATCGGTCAATTGTCTCCTTGCAGCAACAGAGACATTTGACAGGAAATCCATATTGAAATCTTCGTCATCTAACAGATCCAAATCCATCAGTTTCAACGAACTTCTCCTTGGTAGCTCAGGCTGGCTCAATGGAAGATCAGGGTGAGCAAACGTGTCTGGAGATAAAACCGGTTGAATGATTGAATTCAAAGCTTGTTGACTATGTTTCAAAGGATCATTCACATGGTTCTGCAACCCGACACTTGGAGGTTCTAGGATTTCACTGGAATCACCTTTGATAGAATAAATAACTTTCTTCAGCTCAAATCTATTCTGATTATCTTTGTCTTTGAAGTTTTCACGTGAGACAAAATTGGATTCGAATTGATCAATTCTATCAATTAAATCCATAAAGTCAGCGTAAATCTCATTTTCCTTCGATTTGTAGAAATGATCGATTTTTCTCAACTCACTATCGAGAGACTTCTTAAATTGATCTATAGGGTCACTTTGATTGTTTTCTGAAGTCAATAATTGATGTTCAGAGTCATAACGACCGTTTGTACTTGTGGATCTTGCTTCCACATAATCTCTTTGAAGTTGATAAATCTGTTTTTTAAGGGTGGAATATGCTATATACCTCGAAGACCATTCTGGTACGGCATTGAATTGTAGAGAGTGAGAGAATTTCATAGGTTTAGATGGGTCGTAGAGTGTATCGATGTCGGTATTATTAGTATCACTATTGCTATTAGAAGGAGAGAAAGTAGTTAAGAGGATATCACTTTGGTTGTCTATATGGGTGGAGTTGGAGGGCCTGAGTAAGGATTTGAAAGTCTTGGTTAAATTAGAGACGATAATCTTGTAGGAGATATGCTTTTCGATATATTTGATAAAGTGTAGATATAGTTCAATGATAAAAGTATGATCAAATTCAACAGAATCGATTTATTTATAGAATTCAATGGATTGTAACGCTTCAGACCGATATACGAGCAGCAATGAATGGGGGGTCGAGAATCGATGTCTATATATTGGGGTATCTGAGACGCTCAGTCACTATAATTGATGGGAAGGGAGAGATCAGTAGTCTATATAACTCTTTGTCAATCAACTCTATTGTTGCATTTAAGTTTAGCTATCAATCATATCCATATTATCGTCAGATAGGTCGCAGAGCCCAGCCACGCTGGGCAGACCCGTGCTCTGTGGCTTCTCGCAACGCTGTGCCACATAGACCAGGAAAAGATCGACGCGCGGCGTCGCACACCGATAAGCCGCGGGATCTGGACTGTAAAGTTCTGAGCTAAGACCACACGGCAATCGCAACCAGGATTGTAATATATTAATTCGGTGAATGTGGTGAGTGAGATGAATGGAATGCTGAATGTGCCAGCCTGGGAGGCACAGTAATTCTTAGCTATCCACGCACATATGTTGAATGATCTATCGACTAAAAAGGAAAGATAATTGAGTCAAAAGCTTCACATAAAGTTACCCAAATCCTATCACCCCACAAATTTACCTGCAGGAGTCCTATATATTTATTTCCCCAGAGTCTCTAGAAAACACTGGTAACCTTTCTCCTTTAATATGTGCATATATAATTACGACCCCTTTCCAGTGTTCCCTTTAAATTCCTTCGATAACTTTTGCCTTCTTTTCGCATATATCTATTTGTAAATACCCTTATATCTTTACTCCTATTAATTACACTGTATATATTACACATAACGCATACAAACAAAATGGCTAGACTCATATTCAAAGATAACACAGCAGGTAACTGCAACAATATTAAGTCGGTCAATTCAAGATCATTTCCTAATTACAAAATTTCCAACTCACTAAGCGTCTCTCCGAATGACAGAAGCCCCCCTATGGATAGAAGAGAAGATGGGGAATCAAGAAGGGGATCAAATAAGAATAATTTCGAACGGGATCAAGTGGGCGCCTCTGGTAACAATTTAAAAGAGCTCGAACACAATACTGAATCTCACTTTCAGAATACACATGATAATGCCAATGTTCTCCCTGCGCATGGTCATCGTCATGACCACCACCATCATCGTCATCATCATCACAGGCACAATTTAGAATTAATATCTGCAACTCACGGATCCTTGCCGTTGATCAGCTCGTTGATATATACAAGAAAGAAGAAGCCGAATTCTTTGGCTCAAGAGGATGCAGTATTAGATTTGAGTGAGTCAATGACCAAGATGAACTTAATGAAGAGATCCAGATCTTTGCCCTCTATTACGAAACTGAAAATTGATACAGATTTCAACGATGAACTCAATGATGATATTGATCACGATACTTGCGGAGGCTTTAATAATCATGAAAATGACTTATTTGATAAGACCATGTCAACCCCAATATCGCCTACCTATTCTCATGATATCTTCTTCTCAAGAAATGAGTATCCTTCGGTGTTGGATTTCAATGAGAGCTCAACGCCAACTCCATACGTTAATCATCGTAAAAATACAGATGAAACAAGCATTACTGCTCACTCTATTTATTCCTCTGAGGATGCTACACCAAACCCACGTAGGCACTCAAGGTCGCACTCATACTCATATATTAACAGAGAATTTATACCTCAAGACGAATCGATTCCCGTGTTTGTGGAGTATGACGATGACGATGGCGATGAAGATGATGACGGAAATACATCTACTTTGAACGAGGCAGATTACTTTCAAGGTGTATGTTACGATAGCGGTCTAAACCCCAATTTGTCTAGTTTTAACAGTGATGTATCTTCGACTATGAGGTCTTTAACAAGTGGGCTCAGTGACAATCGTATCAGCGAAGATGAATGCGCCCATGATATTGGACATACTGGCATGAAGAAAATAGTGGGCCTGCCTAAGAACGATGGGGTAGAGGATATTGATCCTTTGGATGAGTCAGCAGCAGCTCAATACACCGGTGAGCCAGCATCCCTTGCGATGGGGAAGAAACTGAGCAGCAACATGTTTCAGTTTGACTATGATCTGATCAAAGGGTACGACCTGGACCGTGATCCATTCAACATCTTCAACAAAGACAACCAGCCGTCCACGACAATTGCGCGCCATACAACCACGACAAATGGGAATCTCAACTCCGAAGAGAGTGAGCTCTGCTCCAAGAAGAAGAAGCAGAAGAGTAAGCATAACAGGTCGCTTACCTGTGCCATGATCTTTACCAAGCCCAAAGTGGTTGAGATCTAGTGTAGATGGAGCGTCCCACTGCAGTGCACTGCACTACATACCCCCTATATACCTTACCGTAATATACCAATACCAATACCAATACCACCACCTCCACTTACACACACACTATCCACCAGGCAGCACAATGCCAAACCTCGTGATAAGAACGAGCACTCGGAAAAACTGGCGAGTGAAGTGATCATGCAAAGGATTGTTACCAACCGCATTGTTTGGTCCCTTGACAGCTGCCTTTCTTATATATCATCCTATACCCTCTTATTTACCTTGTTCCATATCTCCTAACTTACACTCTCGTATTATTAATTCCTCTTCTTGCCAATTGCTAAATTATACAACATATTCAATCAATATTACAAACTATACCCTCACACAATAACTTACTAGTTAAATCTTCCACAATCACCTTATATATATATTTACAATTGAAGAGAAAATAATAGGAGAAGCTCAAAATAAATTTTCAATATGCCAAGTGAAGTCCCATTGATCAACAATACCTCATTTGTCACTTTATACGCTCCAAATGAGCTATTATACCTAGAATCAATTGATTTCTATACCAAGGCTTTGAAATTCACCTTGGTTTCCAAATCTGTTGAATCATGTTGGTTATCCTCAAATGCCATCGATATTCATCCATCCGATGTATCGACAATTCAATTGAAACTAGATCCGGAATTGGCTACCAGCGAAGACACAATCAAGGACAATATAGACTATATGATCTCTCATAAGGAAAAAAGAGATTGGAGAATTTTACATGATTCAATCGTATTCAAAATTGATAGTTTGGACCGTATGATTGAAAACTTGAAACTACATAATGTTAACTATCAATCTAATCCGGATGATTTAAGACCATTTGAATTATACACATATGATCCATTAGGTTCAGTTATTGGATTCATACCATCTGCAAATCCATTTGGTTGTAAATTGAAAGTAGATTCATCAAGTGCAAAAGATATGCCAGATGCTTCAAGAGTCATAACGGGTGATTTACTCTTGAATTCAAACGTTGGTGATGAGTCGAATTTTACAAGAAGGAACATCGCAGTTATGACCTCCGGTGGTGATGCTCCCGGTATGAATGCAAATGTTAGAGCCATTATAAGGGCTACTATTTATCGTGGTTGTAAAGCCTTTGCTATCATGGAAGGTTACTCCGGTTTAGTGAAAGGTGGACCTGATTTCATCAAAGAGATGAAATGGCATGACGTTAGAGGTTGGTTAGCAGAAGGTGGTACCAACATTGGTACTGCTAGATGTATGGAATTTAAAGAAAGATGGGGTAGATTAGCCGCTTGTAAAAATATGATCGATGCCGGTATAGATGCCCTTATCGTTTGCGGTGGTGATGGTTCATTAACCGGTGCCGATTTATTCAGATCAGAATGGCCATCTTTAATTAATGAATTATTAGAGGGTGGAAAAATCACACAATCTCAATACGACCAACATAAACATTTGAATATATGTGGTACTGTAGGCTCCATTGATAATGATATGTCATCTACAGATGCTACCATCGGTGCTTATTCCTCCTTGGCTCGTATCTGTCAAGCCATTGACTATATCGACGCTACCGCTAATTCACATCAACGTGCATTTGTCATTGAAGTGATGGGTCGTCATTGTGGTTGGTTAGCATTAATGGCTGGTATGGCCACTTCTGCCGATTATATATTCATTCCTGAAAAGCCTTCTTCAAATACCGAATGGGAAGACCATATGTGTCAAATCATTGCTCAACATAGAGATAGAGGTAAGAGAAAGACAATTGTTATCGTTGCTGAAGGCGCTATTGCTTCTGATTTGACACCAATATCTTGTAACGATGTTAAAGATGTATTGGTCAACAGATTGGGTTTAGATACAAGAGTCACTACCTTGGGTCATGTTCAAAGAGGTGGTACTGCAGTTGCCTATGATAGACATTTAGCCACTTTACAAGGTGTAGCTGCTGTTGATGCCGTTTTAGAAGGTACACCCGATACCCCATCTCCAATGATTGCCATTGTAGAAAATAAGATTGTTAGAAAACCATTGGTTGAAGCCGTTAGACTTACAAAACAAGTTGCCGAAGCAATTCAAAACAAAGATTTCCAAAGGGCCATTTCTTTAAGAGATACAGAATTCACCGAAAATCTGAAGAACTTCATGGCTATGAACTCTGCTGATTTTGTAGAACCATCATTACCAAAGGATAAAAGATTAAAAATTGCTATAGTTAATGTTGGAGCTCCCGCAGGTGGTATGAATGCCGCTGTTTCTTCCATGGCTTTATACTGTATGTCAAAGGGACATACACCTTATGCAATCCACAATGGGTTCTCTGGTTTAGCCAGACATGAATCTGTACATTCTATCAATTGGTTAGATATTGAAGGATGGGGTTCATTAGGTGGTTCTGAAATCGGTACAAATAGAATTACACCCGAAGAAGCAGATATTGGTTTAGTTGCCTATTATTTCGAAAAGTATAAGTTCGATGGGCTAATCTTAGTCGGTGGATTTGAAGCATTTATGTCTTTGAATCAATTGGAAAAGGCTAGACCTGATTATCCTGCTTTTAGAATTCCAATGGTTTTAATTCCTGCTACTATTTCAAATAACGTTCCAGGTACAGAATATTCCTTAGGTTCTGATACATGTCTTAATTCATTTGTCGATTATTGTGATTCCATCAAATTATCCGCTGCAGCAACACGTAATCGTGTGTTTGTTGTCGAATGTCAAGGTGGTAACTGTGGATATATCGCATCTTTTGCTCAATTGAGTTGTGGTGCTCAAGCCGCCTATGTCCCTGAAGACGGAATTTCATTATCCCAATTGGAACATGACGTCATCTCCTTGAAGGAATCCTTTAACAACGATAAGGGTAAATCCAAATCCGGTAGAATTTTCATCAAATCTGAAAAGGCATCCAAAGTATTAACCACCAAAGTTATCTCTGATATAATTAACCTTGAGGCCAACGGTAGATTCGATTGTAAAACAGCTATTCCAGGACATGTACAACAAGGTGGTATTCCATCTCCAATCGATAGAACAAGAGCAGCAAGATTCTCAATTCGTGCCGTTGAATTCATCGAAAATAAATCATCGATTTTCCAAGATCCTTCAACTTACAATGAATTTGGTGAGTTGAACAACTCGGAAGAAGTTCAAGATACAGCTGCTGTATTGGGTATAATTAGATCACATGTTAGATTCAACGGTATCAGAAAACTTTACGATAATGAGACGGAAGAAGGTAAGAGAGTTAGAAAATCCATTTTCTGGCAAGAGGTAAAAGACATTGCAGATATGTTAGTTGGTAGAACAATTGTATCCAGTTGATATCTTCCATTTTATACAATCAAATGTTATTATAATTATTTATTTTATTTTATTTTATTTTCTCGTATTTATGCTACTTTTTTTTATGTTTTTTTGTATATAAACCCCCCAATCAATTAATTATTTGATCAATTTCGTTAAAGAATCCAACTCTTCAAAGAATGAATTAATACGATTATCCCAGCCCATTTCATTAGCATTATTATTGCTGCTCGTTTCATCTGGTCTTGTGAAAACGACAAGATTAGAAACCTGATCTATTTCCGCATCGAGGTTGTTATTCAAGATAAGATCAAATAAGATCTCTTGTATTTTCTCTTCGTCCAGATCAGGGGAACAATTCATCAGTGGTCTGATATGGCAGATTTCAATATTGTAAAAGACCTTGGATATACTTATGATATTATGTTCGATTATGGATTTGATCCCCTTGTTGATCAAATCAACGTACCTGAACCCATCTGTATCGATTCCTGTGAAACGGTATTTTTGTAAGACACCCATGGTAAAAATCGGTATAAATTCAAGCTGTAAATCTACTATTTTATCGTGGTATAATTTGTCAAGTATCTCACCCAATTGAGGATCAATCTTTGAATGAATGAACGGGTTGGATGTTATGAGATCCATGAATTCGTGTAGATTTATCAGTTTCCTATTGCCAACCGAGGTGATCAACAAGGAAATAATTAGAGAGTTTAAACAGTTATTGAATAAAACATCAGATTGATCTCTTTCAAATAGATGTAATCCGTAGACTAACGTAGAAAGTCTAGATCTAGCACTTTGATTCCATTTCCCATTTCTGTATAGCAATTCGGAGTTCAAATTCTGCAGTACAAGACCTGCTTTGAATACCCTTGGGCTCTCCAATAGCACATGATTGGTCATATTGGTTAATTCGCCCCTTACTTCTATGCCTTTATTCACCGTCTTCTCAAATGAAACAAAATCTTGGGTCTCAAAATGACACACTGATATTATCGATTGATATCTCACCGATAGATCGGGATAATCGGACCTTAATTTGCCCGAATCAATTGAGTCTAATCTCTTGATGTACGATGAATAATCAATATTTTCTTCGGATTGCATTTCTATTTCCACGATTTCAATCATGGCAAGACTTCGATAAACGGCGGTCTTGGTACCATAGAGCGATAGATTATCGATGAACTTCCTCAATTCACAAATTCTGGTAGTTGAGCTGTAATCATTCATACGATTACAGTATATCAAACAAAGACCATATACATATTTCTTCTCGGGACTAGTTAAAGTGGTGGTAACTTGACACTTATTGAGGATCTCAGTCATGAGCTCATCGTTTGAGCTTGAGCCGTATTGAAGCTCTGATTTCTTGATAGCATCCGATAATTCCTTAACGCGGTAAAAATCAGTCATTATTGACTAAATTTGCGATTCAGGTCTGGCGATCAGAGCACTCCAGTAGAGGTTAGTTGTCTTCCCCAGTAAAACGTAAAAAGATGTACAAGATATACCTCTCTCGCTATCGGCAGCCGATCGACGCAAAACTTTTCAAATCGAGCAGGTCGTTTATCTCGTTTCTCCATTGTTTTGTTTACTCGTTGATCCAAAAGGACAATGTCGGGCTATATTATACAGGTGTTACTTGGTGTTCTTTCCCTCTATATCTTTGAAACAGTTCTCTACACTTCATTTCCCGTTCATTCTTTTACGGCTTGTCCCTCATTTCAGTCCAGTCCCTGTAGCTAATCTACCATGAGAATTCTCAACTTTGTCACATTTTTAGCTCTCGCTTACACAACCTTTTTAGGTTTCGATTGGTTATTCTATCACTGGTTACCAGTTAACTATATCTTTGACCCAAAGGTATTACAAGAATTATCCCAACAGTCTATTGCTGCTAACCCAGATGGTAATGCCACAGCTATCATGTATGACCTTGCCACCAGATTACGTGAAGAGTACGGTTCCGATGTTATCAACGAATTAAACTTTGACGATTGGTTCTTCAATAACGCCGGTGGTGCTATGGGTAACATGTTCATCTTACATGCTTCCATCTCCGAGTATATGATCTTTTTCGGTACTTCTACAGGAACCGAAGGTCATTCCGGTGTTCATTTTGCCGATGACTATTTCACCATCTTAAGAGGTCAACAGTTCGCCGGTGTAGTCAATGGTTACGATAAAGAAGTTTATAATGCCGGTGAACAACATCATTTACCAAAAGGTCACGTTAAGCAATACGCTATGCCAGGTGGTTCGTTCGCCCTTGAATTAGCTCAAGGTTGGATTCCAGCTATGTTACCATTTGGTTTGTTCGACGCTTGTTTCTCAACCATTGATTTATATACCGTATATAAAACCGCATACCTCACTGGTAAAGATATGACCAAGAATCTTATCAACGGTAAGTTCTAGTCGGTTTATGTAGTAATAGTCCCCATCCCTAGATGGATAAAATTAGAATCAGAATCAGAATTCCCGAAGTCAAAACTGTCTGTAATAATAATAATAATGTCTATAATCGGCACTAGCCCAGCCCGTCTCACTCGATCCGAATTTCGAGAAAATTAAGGAGAAGCTCAAAGTTAACAGTGCATCTCAATCGTGTATCGGTCATATGTAGGTATATCTTCATTGACTTGGGAAGCATTTAAAGCAGCATATATCACGTACATACACCTTATATAGCATGAGCATACCACGCAAACAAGACCAGTTTCTTGCACAGACACCATTAACTTCAGCAATGAGCAATTTACAGGCATTCTCGATAAATACGGGAGGAATACAAACAATCGATTCCGTCAGAAACTTCGACCTTGAATCACAATTCAACCTCCTTAATAGTGAACTGAAGATGCTTCAGGATGTTAAGGATACAGAATTGATTCCTTTGTTGTTGGATTTAATCGAAAATTTGAAGATTGGTAAGATATCACCCAAAGATTTCGCCAATGGGGTATGTTAAGATTTAGCTTTTATCTTTTATCTTTATTTTATCTCATCTTATTTTTTTTTACTAACTAAAAGCCTCTGAATGCGATCTAGACTGATAGAATAAGAATACGACTAAGCAAGATGAAGCAGTTGCTGAGCGGGATTGAAGGTTTAGATGAGCCCACGGAGGCCAGAATCAAGAAGATGGAAGACTTGAATGTGAGGATCCAGAAGAAGAACGAGCTGCTGGCCAGGTTCAAATCCCAAGTCAATGAGAGGCTTCCCTTGGATGATGAAGACTCTGCTCCGGTGTTCCCACAGGAGAGTAGAGAGTCTATGGATGTAGACAGTTGAGCTCAGATATAACACAGACAATACAACACTCCCACAGTGTCGCACCGAAGTGTCCCGATGCGGTAACTGAATTGAGTGGGGCACTCTTAGCAAAATGGGTGAAATTTTTTAGTTTTGCAAAATTCTCGACATTTTCATAGGCAAACCAAAAACTTGGTTGGGCAAGGAGTCAGTTGGGGTGGAAGTAAATAATAGTTGACAAGTCGGATGTCACTTACCCCTTAATTATATCCTACTGCCATTTGCATTCCATATATTCACCATTATCTACGGGTTTTCAACAGCTTCAATTCTTTCAAATTTGGTATCCCACTATAACAGAAAGCTTCTTACACTGATTTGTCAACACTATAATAATAATATTTATATATTTCAAAGAATCCAATTTTTAATAGATCGGTAATATAAATATATATCTCCAACAATATGTCTGCTCCACAACCATCTGATTTAGGTGATTTAAGTAAGAGCTTATCCCCAATCTCCGGATTTGTCCCAACTTTACAACAACAAGTTGCCGAACTCGAACAACCAACTAAATTCTGGACTTCTAACCCACTTTTCACATTTGCAAGCAATGTTACCCAAAATATCAAGGAACATCGTCAATCTTTGGATTTAATCAACCCAGGTGCCATTGAAAACATCAACAAAGAAGTTGCAAGAGATGTCTTTTTAAACCAATTATCCTTTTCCGGTTTAAAAGCTGATTTATCCAAAACTTTTGCATATAAGCCAGTCTTCCAAGTCGCTCAAAGTTTTGCTGTTGGTGGTCAAGCTTCTCCATATACTTTCACCACTATCTATGCTAATGACAAGACTTTAATTCAAGCATCCGTTGATAATGACTATTCAATCAGTGCCAGAATCAATCAATCATGGGATTCTCATAATGTTTCTAAATTAACTTTACAATTGAGTAACCAAACTATGTGTCAATTAGAACAAGATTATCAAGCAAATGATTTCTCATTAAACTTCAAGGCTTTAAACCCAGATTTCTCTGGTAGTTCATTCAAAGGTGTCCTTGTTGGTTCTATTTTACAATCTGTCACATCTAAATTAGCCCTTGGTATTGAATCTGTCTATTCATCCATGAATCCAGGTGATATGGCCGGTGATTCTGCTATTTCATTATACGGTAGATATAATGCCGGTAGTTGGATCGCTTCTGGTCAATTACAAGGTCAAGGTGCCTTAGTTGCTTCCTTATGGAGAAAAGTTGCCGATAAATTTGATGTTGGTATCGAAACCACTATTCAAGCCGGTGCTCCAAAGGATATGATGAACCCTCAACCAACCATTGAAGGTGTTACCACCATTGGTGCTAAATACGAATTTAGACAAGATATCATAAGGGGTCAAATCGATTCCACCGGTAAAGTTGCATGTTTATTAGAACATAGACTTTTACCAACTGCTGGTTTCTTAGTATCTGCTGAACTTGATCAATTTAAAAACACCGCTAAAATTGGTTTAGGTATTCAAATCGATGTTGCCGGTTCTGAAGAAGTTTACCTCATGCAAAACGGTATGATTGATGCTGAAGGTAACCCAGTTCCAGGTGCTTCTCAAATTGCTTAAGTTTGAATAATAAAGTCTTCAATTTCTTTCTTGTAAATGGAATTTTTCAATTGTATATATTATCGTTTCAAGAAAATGAAAAAAAAAAAAAAAATCCCTGCCTTACTACCCCCACACCCAACTCATATGAATTAAATCACTTCAATTTAGGTAATTGACTGCCTAGTCATGTCGTTTCTTCTTTCTTTCACCCATCATTTCTTATTATTATTATTACTATTAGCTTTATTGATGAAGAATTGTCCTTATCTTGTATGTATATGTTTATTATAATATCTTCGTTTTGTTGTTTTATTCATACTTTATCAATATATCTATTTATTTATTTAAGTTATATCCAGATCATTAACTCAAAATATAAAATAAAAAAAAAAACATTTATCCTAAAACATCTGCATTGAAAATCATTAAAATATCCTTGTCGTCGCTTTTATTCTCACTTCATTCTTACATAAGTAAACTATTAAAATCACCAACCTAGAATATTAGTGATATTGAAAACAGATTTCTCATCCTTTTGGGTAGTAGGTTCAGGTTCTTCATTTGCTTCTTCGGATTCTTCAAAGCATTTCAAATTGAACTCTAGATCATTATTACTGCCACTACCGGTTGTCCTGTTCTTAAGAGAATATGACCCATATTTCGTATACTTCGAATGTGTATCAGTGGAACCCAACGATGATCTTGCATCTATCAGGCTATCACCACTCGTCGTCATAGAATCAGCTACTCCGCTAAATGAAGAATCCCCAGTAGCAGTAGTAGCAACGGTACTATCAGTCAATGTGGACTTATTACTATTACCACGAAGAATCTCTTTTAGATCCTTTTGAGGGTGATTCAACAATGTTGTACCATTGAGGTTGTTATAACTTGCTTCTTTGAAAGTCAAAGAGTATCGTCTCGATATATCAAATGAAGAGATTCTATTCTTGGTGTTTCTTGAACTAAAACCAGAAGACTTAGAATCCTGCGATGTTATTCTTTGTCTTGGTATATGCAGTGAATTAAGGTTGTTGGTACTACTGTTATTAGAAAGGGATCTTGGATTTCTATCAAGTAGATTTGAGTTCAACCCAACTGATGAAATAGAAACACGGTCTTTCGAGTCATCTTGGGTAGTGCATCGAAGGTCGACTTCATCATCGGGATCCATCCAACTATCCTCTTCGTTCAAAAATAAAGAGTCTGCGGTAAGTTGAGGAGAATTTTCAATTGTCGTAGTGTTTAGGCTATGATATACTCCACCAATGTTGGCAATCGTAGATAAAGTTCCCTCGTTTGTCACATTGGATTGAGATAAATCAGGAGAATTTGGGGCAGAAATATCGAACTTATCAAGCACAGAATCCAGTGAGGAACCAACGGAACTGGGTCTTACTGGGATTGGATGGTGTAAATCAGGCATATTGTCATTTATGTGATTTATATGACTTATTTGAAGATGATTGTCTTCTTCCGTGCTGTTGACTTTGGTTTCATCGTTATCTTGTGCCATTCTTTCATCCTCTTCATTTTCGTAATCATTCAGACTAAAACATGCGACTGTTGATGTTATAGAAGTATCAGAGGCAGATTTTTTAAGATTTGTCAGGGATGTTTTTTTGATCTGTTGAGTCTTTCTGAAATTGAATGTCAATTCACTAGTAAAGGGATCCAAGTCTTTTTCTGTACGTGGCATCATAACGACTGCTAGCATATCCCCCTGGGATTTCTTTTTTCTTAGTTCAGCTTCTTTCAAGAGTTGTTGATATGGTATCAACTCCTCTTCGTTTGCAACCGCGGCCTTGTCCGTAACGGGTACTTCTGGAATATTAGCTTCTTCTTCTTCTTCCTGTGAATCGACATATACACTATAGAAGTCACTGTTATTTTGAAATTGTTTCGATAATCCCGTTATTACATTGATATTCTTTGTTTCTATGGTTATCTTCCAGTATCTTTCCGGATTTGATAGAGGCAAGATAAATGCATTGAATCCAACTCTTATTATTTTAGACTTACTCAGTAAAGGGTATATCACCGATCCACAGTGGATATACGCTACCGATTCTTCCTTTTGTATTTTATAAACTTCCAATGACCCTATACCCAAGAGTGAACCTGGCGTAGTCGATATCTTATCTGATGAACCGCCATATTCCAATATTTTGGCCCTTTCCGATTGGAATAAAATCTGTCTATGCGACTTATCAGCATCTGAAGGTTCTTGGAAATTACTCGATACTCGGGACCCTTGAGATGGTTTTATCTGTTGTTCTGCCTTTGTAATTTTAGGATCTATTGTCTTTGAGTTGGCTTGCGATGTCGTAGGGTTTGTCTTTGCCGATCTTGTGCTATTTCCATTTAGGATATTTTTCAAACTTGAGCTACTCGTACTACGAGTCTGGGAAGATTTTGATGTGGTAGAACTTGTAGCCGGTACTGGAGCAGTCTTTGATGAAGACGAGGACTTTTTTAGTATATTTCTAAATGGATTTTTCGATTGACTCTTTGTATTCTCTTCTTTGCTTCTGGCAATTGCCTTCTTTCTTGGAGAGATTATCTTTCCCTTCATATTGGAAATACTTGATGACATTGTAGGATTGCTCGATGATAATGAAGATAGTGAAGCGGGTTTCTTACTACTGTTTCCGTTTTCGAATTTTTCAATCAATGAACCGGTTAGACTCCGTTGTTCTGAATTAGTCGAACCAGTACTTGAAACACGGTTAGAGGTATTGTTATTATTATTATTATTATTATTATTTCGTATCAAAGTATCAGAAGCCATTATCCCTTGTCCAAGCTCGTGGGGCTATATCTGTGTGTGATTTTGGTATCCCAAACCTCAATTAGAATTGAATTAAGGCCAGCTTGGTTAAACGATGGTAATATCGGTTACTGTCTGCGTAACTTTGTTTATCACTGACTAATCAATTGATAACAAGCGCGTTGATGGCTAATGTTTTTTTTTATTTGCAAAATATGGTATCCTTGCAAGTATCTGAATAACAATTGGCAGGATGGCAGCAATTGTATTATACGGGAGTCTCGTTCAAAACAGCCCTGTGGGTGATCGATGGTTAATCAACCTGTGCACTGCAAAAGAGTAGGAACCAGATAATTATTTTATGGGTTGGTAAATAACCAATGGTGGGCAGAGAAACTCAGCAAACGAGACGAGAGCCTATTTCGAGCCTCGCTTCCGGGCGGTGCTTCTGCCTCTTCTGTTTCATTTCTTGTCAGATTTGACTATCTATGTGTATTTCTGGGGTGAGTTACTACATAAGTACGCTATATATGATACTGTACTATACTATAATACAACTAGATTAGATTAGACACTGGCCGAGCCTAAAGTCTGGCCTTGACCCTGGAAACGGGCGGTACCAATCTCACCAGAAGCGGCAGCTGTGGCGTGTAATGGTAAGACTTCAACGGCATGATTGGCAGATCTCAATTCTTTACCTTCTGATTCCTTGACATAATGGAAATCTTGGGAAATAAACTCAATACCCTTGTGGACAAAGTTTTCGATCTTGCTGACAGCGTTGAAAGGTGGGGAAGTTAATGGGTCGAGTAAACCATGTGCAAGCGCATAACCTGCTAAGATACCGAACAAATGACCGATGAAACTTGAATTAGGTACTAAGATTCCAATGACGATCAAAAGGGCCATTGGGGTATACATAGTTGGGAAACTTATACTAGCATTGAAATGGGTAACTGGTTGGACAAGACTTTGTTTGTATGCATAGTAAGAGTAGAATGAAAAACACCATCCAGAGGCACCGACAACTGCGATCTCCGGGTAGAAGACTAAACCTACAAGAGAATAAGCAATACCTGTAACGGAGGCCAATACGTTTAACACGATACCGGTATGGATAGTACCATTGTTTCTTTCAAATGTAGCCAATGGGGAAACGATGGAGAGGACGTTCAACAAAAGATGGAAGAAATTGGCATGAACTAAAGGATACAATGAAATCCTATTCAATTGGAAACTGGTTAGGGCAGTTGGATATAAAGCCCAGCTTTCAACCAAGCTTGGGGAGAACCAACCGACTATCCAAACCATGGTTAGGAAAGCAACTAAACCGGTGGTGATTGCAGGAGGTTTGTCACTACCATTGAGGATGGATGAAGAGAAGTACTCCTTAACTTTGCGGACTTCGGGGTGATTAAGATACTGGTTGAATGACATGTTGTTTATTCTTATGTGATCTTATCTTATCTTATCTAATCGTGCGGATAGTATGTAGAAGGGTGAATAACAGATATAAACCCGGACAAGTGATCAGGAAGAGAAGTGGACAAATATATGCAAAACTGCAAATTGTCTGCGCGTCTCTCACTGCGCGTTTGTTTGTTTGTTTGTTTGTTTACTGAGTGTCCACTCTGCGATCTTGCTATATATATATATTTATATTTTATATATATATCTGTACACTGGGTGGGGGTGGATGCGGGTTATTTGGTCTATACAGTGGGTGATCTCCTACTATATACATGTATACATATGTAGGTATTTACAAGGTTCGTCCCGGTGTTCAGCTCTCGGTATGGAAGTGTCTGGCAACAATGTCCAGCGTATCGAGATCTTTTTTGAGGCTCGGTAGATCTGCCTTCATATCGTAGATATCTTCCAGTACTTGCTCGTAATCTTCTCTCATCACTTCACATCTACTAAGGATCTGTGCCTGTAATGCAGAATCTATCTCGTCTGAGTCCTCGCTTTCAGAGTCGAGTTCATCGTCATCATCATCATCATCATCACCATCGTCGTCGTTATCTTCTTCTACTTCGTCTGTAGTCTTCCTCTTTTTCTGATATGAGGCTTCTTTCACCAAGGAGTCTATTTCTTCTCCGAGTCTTTTGGCATACGTTTGTCTGCTATGAAGCACCTCAGAGGGTATGGATCTTCTCAGATCATTGACCCTTGTGCTCTGTTCGTCGACTTCCGAATATAACTGCCGTATCTTCTCATTCAAGGCATAGTCAAACGGCTCGATCTTCTGATTCGATAGCTGCTTGTTATTGATTAGTTCTTGTAAAGTGTACTTCGATCTATTGTTTGGTAGAACATCATCTATCTCTATGGCATGTTGTACGATCTCCATTGTTTCGTATACTATACCCTGGAGCAAGTCGGTTATTTCCTGTCTTGATCTAGAGTCTACCAACTCTGATGAAAGATGGCTGTTTATCTTCTGATCCATGCTGCGCAGCAGGCTCTTCTGTATACCTTTCAACTCATCCAGGCGCAGATGTAACTTTTCGGGTGCCTCTGATGTGTCCATGGTTTATATATGTGGCGAGGAAAAGTGGGGGTATATAGGTCAAACCAGAAGAGGAGAAAGAAACCATACAGGCCATACTATCCATATAAAGTAAAGTAAAGTAAAGTAAAGTAAAATAAAATAAACGTAAACATTCGAGACGCCGATCGACGCGCCAAAGACAGAATAATCGACGCAGAGGCAGAAGCAGCCAGGGCGAAAGCCAAACAGTTTACCGAATATTAAAGACTTGGTTGGCTGGATATCATCAGGGGTTATTCAAGATGTACTAATACTTCTTGTATCCATCCATCGTTTACTTCTTCTGTCTTACATTCTGTGTGTCAAGAATACAATGTATGTTACATATGCCTATAGCTTTTTCTCTCTCATAGCCATCTCTTTATACTAACTTCACTCTCTCCATGTTTTTTTGATGTTCAATAGGTCTTCAATAGTAGATAGTAATGAATTCGCACCAGCGTTTGCACCATTCTTTGGGTTCGCAGGGTATGTATGGCATCATGTTTATTGTGTCTTTTATTTTTTTTCGTTTCCTTAAAGTTCTTATGGTTTCCATTTACTAACCGTCTATTTAGTTGTGCTGCCGCTATGGTCTTAAGTTGTGCAGGTGCCGCAATTGGAACTGCTAAATCAGGTATTGGTATTGCAGGTATTGGTACTTTCAAACCAGAATTGATCATGAGATCCCTGATTCCAGTCGTCATGTCTGGTATCTTATCGGTTTATGGTTTAGTCGTTGCCGTTTTAATAGCCGGTGGATTATCACCTAGTATAGATTATACTTTATTCAATGGATTTATGCATTTAGCTTGTGGTTTATCCGTTGGTTTTGCATGTTTAGCATCAGGTTATGCAATTGGTGTTGTTGGTGATGAAGGTGTTAGACAATTCATGCATCAACCAAGATTATTCGTTGGTATTGTTTTGATATTGATTTTCTCTGAAGTCTTGGGTCTTTATGGTATGATTATTGCCCTGATCTTAAACACTAAGGGTAGTGGTTAGTTATCTAATACCATTATTATTGAAACAAAAATAGCATAGGTAAAGAACAAAACAAAACAAAACAAAACAATTCGGAAATACATCTTTTTTTCTTTTTGGAAATATATATCTTTTATATATTTATAGTTTATTATACAATTAAAAAAAATTACTTAATTTGAAAAACTTAAAAATAGTCAATAGAACGACTAATCCATTTGAACATCTTCATCGGCTACACCATTACCGTTTTCTTCGGTTTTCTTCAAAGTGAATTCAACTTTACCGTCTTCATCGATATATTGCTCACTGTTTTCTTCGACAAATTGAACGGATCTTAAAGAATCTAAGAATAATGAATAACTTCTCTTGATATCTTGTAATTCAACAACTTCAGATCTTCTCTTTTTGGCCAATTGATTCGAGACAGCAATCAAATTAGAAGAATATCTTAAACTCGTCTCTAAACCAATCTTGGTCAATAATGATAAAGCATCGTCATTTAATTCGACTTCTTCTTCTTGAGAACGAATACTTAAAATCTTCTTGATCTCTTCTTCATTATATGGGTTTGTCTTGATAATAATAGAACGATCCAATAAATCTAAAGGTAATCCATGTGGTGATTTATAATTAGTACCTCTTGTCTTGGAAATACCTCTATTGGTAGCCATTATAACAATTGGAGAAAATTCATCTTCTAAAGCTCTATTGATATAAGAAAAACATTCGATATCAAGCATATGAACTTCATCAATAAATAAAACACCAGGAACGATTTCGGCTTTACCTTCTTCTTTCCATTCGGCAACTTTTGTATTTATTTGATCTCTAACTTCGGATCTAATTTCACCGGTATCACCTGAAAATAATGCTAAAAATCCTTGAGATCTTGAATTTATAACATCAATTTCATGTAATGAAACTGTATGAACAACTTCTTTTCTTGTTTGTAATTCACCTTCTGGACATGAAACAAATTTTGTCTCTGGTCCCATAGCATCATAATCTCTTGCTCTTGTATATGATCTACCTAATTTCGAAATCTTACCAGATGCTTTATCAATTGAAATAACATCTCCGGCAATGACTTTTTCCTTTGTTAATGAATCAATCATTTTATTACCTAATTCGTATATTGTTTCCATATCTGTGGTTCTAATTGTTAATTTACCTTGTTTATGACCACCAGTTAATGATCTATCGATTTGAATCTCAACAACTTCACCTTCAATTAATTCTGTTTCTTCTTTGATCTTAATACCAATACTCTTACGGAATGCTTGAGTTAAAGCTTCTGTCTTAGATAATTCTAATGAGAATACCTCAGAACCGGTAATTGCAGTGAATGGTACGTCTTCACCAAGGGATTGACTCAAACCCATAGCAATGGCAGTCTTACCGGTTGATGGGGGACCAGCAATTAAAATGGCTCTACCAGCGATACGACTATTTTGGATCATCTTTAAGATAACACCAGCAGCTTTACGTGCTTGGAATTGGCCTACCATACCTTGTGAGTTTTCACGAGGTTGTAGATTGTCATCTAAGCCTAACCCAGAGATATGTGAATGGGCAGCAATCAAAGATAACGTTGAAACCGATGATTCGGATTTTGTTGCAATCGACTAGAAGGGGTTTTATTGGTTAGTAAATCTATCCATCCATATATCTATCTATCAAAGGGAAAAAAAGAGCAATCGAATCGGTAATGAACCTGATCTCAATTCAAATAAACAATAACATACCATCTTACTATATATATGAACCTTGATTAACTGTCTATGGGATCAATCTAGTATATCTAGGATATAACAGTCGTCCTCCCTCACGTCAACTTGAGCTCCTCTTCAAAATCCAGCCAACCTTTCCTTACTTCAAAATTTTGCCAAAAGTCGAGAAATCGACCTTATTGGAAAATTCGCCGATCGACTTCCTCTCTCTCTCTCTCTCTCTTACACGCCTCGCACCTTTAAGGGATCGCAGCCATTCAATTCAATCACGCTGGTCTATAAGGGAGAAGGACCATGCTTTATAGCAGTTTAGTGTATATATGTATACTACTATAGAGAAAACGAAATCAATTGACAATTAGCAATTATCGCATATAATCGCCAGAGCTGGTATCGCAAAAATTATGGAGATTGTATCGGAGTTTTTAAGCTATTGCTTTCCATGTTTTATAAATCAGACCCCTATTCTTCGAATAAATCAAGCCAACTTCAAGATATTGGATCTTCTTGGAGAAGGTGGGTTTTCGTACGTTTATCTTGTCAAATCAACCACCAATGAATCTACCTATGCATTGAAGAAAATAAGATGTCCCTTCGGCAATCAAAATTTCCAATATGCTATGAGGGAAGTTGAAAACTATAAAGAGTTTAAATCCCCATTTATCATTCATTTGATAGACTCCAGTATAATAAACGAAGATGACGGTTCAAAAACAATTTACATATTATTACCATACTTTGATCAAGGCTCGTTACAAGATATAGTCGATAAAAACACCATTTCCAACGTGAAGATGGATGAAGATGAAGCTTTGAGATTGTTCATTGGTGTTTGTAGAGGTTTACAATCCATGCATAGACATCACCTTTCCAATAATGTCAACTATGTTGATAATATGAGCTTACCTACCACCAGTAATAGAAACAAACAAAAGCGTAGCAATATTAATCATGATGATGATGGTGATGATGATGTTCAATTCCAGATAGATGATGAAAATGATGAAATCAATCCATTCTTACCTATATCAGATTCAAACTCAACAAACACCGTGTCAAATGGTGTAGTTGAGAGTACAGAGTTATCAGACACGATAAGTTTCGCTCATAGAGATATCAAACCAGCCAATATCATGCTTTCTAAAGACGGTATACCGATCCTATGTGATCTTGGGTCGACTTCAAGAGCTGAATATAAGATAAAGACAAGAGCTCAAGCACTTTCATTACAAGAAGTAAGTGAAGAATATTGTACGCTACAATACAGAGCTCCTGAATTATTGGATATCAAAGTTGGTGATCATATTGATGAAAAGATTGATATTTGGTCTTTAGGTTGTACTTTATACTGTATGTTATATGGGTTTTCACCTTTTGAAAGAGAAGAACAACAGCAAGGTGCTAATATAGTATTGGCTATAAGCTCGGGTAAGTACTCTTTCCCTGAACATCCATCGTATTCGTCTGATTTGAAAGAATTGATACAGTATTGCTTGGTAATCGACCCCAATGAAAGACCTTCTATTGAAGAAGTATTATCAAAAGCATTAGACGTTCAAAGATTTAGATCGTAAAACGTTATTTTAGGCAGCATCGAACGTTAAAGAATGTCCAGATTTAAGTTTTACCCAAATTCAGTCATCTTACCGTTGAAACGTGTAAGAGTCTCTATTGTGCATTTATTGGCTCACCTTCTGTGAGCCTTTGTCTAGCATATTACAATAGAGTTGCTCGAACTACAAAAAATAAATGAAGGATGTACAGGTTGTCAACGAAAGACACTATGGTTCATAATCCCATGCATTCAAACAGCATGTAATAATATAATAATCATGATATATATGGAGTTGAGAGTACATGTAATCGTAAACAAAAAGGACATACGATCGTAAACTGAGCGGGGTCGTACGTTGATTTCTCTCAGCCAAGTATCGTTTAGGGTAGATTTTCCTTCGTTCTCGAAGTTATCTGTTATAAGAAAGATTTATTCGTTCTACATTATGGACAACCGTTACAACTTCTGGAGCCAAGTGGAAAATCTTTCTATTTGGCCTAAAAAATCGACTTATAAGGCTTTAGACACTATTAGACTGCAAAGTAAAGAGATCTAAAGCCCAAATTATTTAGGGCCCCAGTTAAAATCGCACGATATTTCAAACAATAGAAAAGGTGTGAGAGATATTTTGAAAAACTAAAAAAAAAATATTATTGGGGCCGTCGTTTAAATTTTTCAAAATGAACAATGTAATCACGTTTATAGGCCGGTTAAATTTATCAGAGGATACAATAGAGCAAATTAAAAGGCACGTCGTATGGCCTACGTTTAACAATCAAGGTTTCTGTTGAGCACCTGTTCACAATGCACCTGCAAAAATATCTCCCCAATGAATATTATCGTATGGTCTATTGATTTAGATGGCGGGACTATCCATAATTTTCCAGTGCTTGTGGGATGTCTCTTGCATTGATCTGTGTAGATCATCTATCGAATGTTTGTTTTGATATGTAATGAACAAATCTGGATCTTAAAAACTTTAGGTCATCTGACATTCAGATCTGTTTGAAAGGGGGGGTGGGAAGTCTTCGTATAAGACACAAAAATAAAAAAATAAAAATATACTGCATGAAAAAAAAACACTCAATCGGTTACACAAGGACTTTTCATTTTGTGTTACCCCTTTAAAAAAATTTACGTTAATCATGAATAATGGAAGAGTAACCCATGCTATTGGCTGGAAATATTCCCCTCTGCTATCTAGATAGCGAATCGACTAAAGGAGCAAGGTTTTTGTAGTAAACGTTTTTCCACTCTTTTTACTGTATATGAGGTGATTATTACCCGTTATACATAAGTACAAAGGGTTGAATAGTCTTCAGAAAATATTACCCTTAACGGCAATATTCACGAATTCAGTTATATTTGAGCAGTGCATCTAATATAATCGTCGAACACTGACTAAATATACATTATAACTATTATAGACTAGTAAGCTTCTCGTTCAAGTTCCGGGACATATGTTTATTCTTGAACTAAAATGTGCCATCCAGTCAAGGCTGAAGAATTTAGGTTGTAAACTTTTGACTATAAGACTTATGGCCGGCACCAGTGTAGTCTATAATAACTACTACTGACTTTTTGTCTCTGCGATGGTCGAACCATATTAATTAAAGTTTTATGTTTTTTGTGTTTTTTTTTTTGCATTTCTGTTTTTACTTGAAATTCCAGATGAGGCTCCCGAAATAAACAGAAAGAAGTTTTCTTCGTTCCAACTGCACCATCGTTATAAAATTGGGCGAATTCCAAGTGAGATTTCGTTTCATTTTGTCAGTAGAAACAGTTGTCTGTGCTTCGTGGAACCTCCAATTGGTGAGTAGAAGTAGATTTAGTAGCGACCGCAGTAAGGTCAGATTTACAGGATTTGAGCGGATCTACATATCTCCTTCAGGCGTCAGTTTCATGCGGTAGAACTCGAATAGGTGCATGAAATTACTTGAACTTGCAGCCTGCTTGCTATTCTGCCATACGCGTTAATTTGCGGTCATTTCTGGGTAATCCACACTTGGCCTTGAAGGAGTAGCCAAAAATCTACGAAATAGCGAAAACGCAGCTATGAGACCATTTTTACCGAACAATCAAATCTGCGCGGATGCGGTGGTGTTTTTTTCATTCTCTTGTGTGTTGGCTTTCTTCGTGAATTTTTTTCTTTGTGAATATCCTAGTTGGGAAATATACATCCTTGTCTTCAATTCTTTATTTTATATATACAAAGTAATATTTGCACAGTTTTTCAACGTGATCACGATATAAATATATATATCTCCTGGATGGTCTGATTTATTTGTATCTTGAAGATTGTAGAAAATCAGTCGTTATAGGCACACCGGTCTTACAGACCCGTTAGGTCTTGTTAATTATTACCCAGAAAGTACTAACACAGGAATTTCAGAACAAATAAACGAGGCAAGGTCTAAAATTCGCTGTCTTTAGATTATTGTTTTTTTTTTTCGTTCGTTTTTCGTTCGTTTTTCGTTCACCTTAGTTTTGGGCCCGTAAGAGCCCTGATTGGTGTGTGCTGGAGAAATCGTATGCTCTGTTCATTAACTATGAGCATGTGTGTCATTTACTTTTATTATTGTGCCTCCTCTTGGTGTGCTTCGAAGTTCTATCACAGCACAACTGTAAGTTGCCAAGGCAGCCAGCACAAGGGTAATGAATGACACCCACAAGCGACGTCTTTCGCTTCTGCTTCCTCTATTTTGCTCCCGACTGGGCTGACTTCGAACTTTAGTGTTGAAGTTAGTGTGAAATAATTCTGCTAATCGTAATTTCTAGGGTGTGTAGAACACTTTACCGAGCTAAAATCCACAGTCATTACAATCTTTTGTAAGCAAATAATAATTAAACCGTTGCACAGTGGACTATTTTTTTCTCGCTCTCAATTTTTCATGCATATAGTGTCTTCCATGCACGCTGCAGCAAACAAGGACACCTGTCGTCTTGCATTTAGCTCGATTATTTCTCTTGATTCAAGCACTTACGCAACTCACTTGCTTGATCTATCAATTTAATTGACTAATTAATTATTTGAAAGGGATCAATTGGAAAAAACTATATATATTTTAGAAATCCCCTCCTCCTTTCGCAGCTACATTTCTTAATTATCTGTATCTGTTTAATCTTTTCATCTTATATCTATTGCAAACATATATCTGTTCTTTCCCATTACTTGAAACATTTAAAGTTCCTTTCTCATTAATCACATAATGGCTTCCCTTAACATGCAAAGAAACACCCAACCTTCTTACTCTGGTTGGAACGATTGTCCTTTAGTTATCGAGAGATCTGTATCTCTTTCTTCTATAAGAAATAAGAAGAGAGTCTCATCTGGTTCATCAATCGTTTACAACGCTATAAATGGTCCTTTACCACCAAATTACTCTCCAGGCTCAAATAACACGTCACCACAAAATTCTGTTAACAACTCTCCAGTGATTTCATACTATAACACATATCAAAGAGATGCCTCAGTTTCACCTCCTTTACGTGCTGTTACTCCTGAATATTTCTACTTAAACAACGAATCAGCTGAAACTAAAGAAGAAATTACCCAATTAGATTCCATTTCCAACGTTGAAATCACAGATGATCTCAATGATTGTAAGGCTAATTTACAAAAATTGTTCAACTTGCCAACAACTTTATCTTTCAAAGAATTCCAATACCACTGTAACAAGTTGACTTCCAATAGTGTTTCAGAATCTCAAGAAAATAGAATATTCATTAATGAAATCTCAATGAGCGTTTTGAACGATGTCCACTCTTTCAACAGAGAATTGCTTCTTAACAAAGTCGTCGAATTTATGATGAAGAACTCCAACATCTCTTGGTGTACTTCATTAAAGAGAATCTTGTCTTCTATTCAAATGTAAGGTCAGTGACCGTTAATCATTAATCAACGAAAAAAGACAGCATTTTACATCATATCCTCATTTTAATTTCATATATTCTACTCAACTATTAGAGATAGTTTCTTCTTACAACGGTTTTTTTCCTTTGGTTTTCTTATATTACAAATCCTTTTCATTTCTCACTGTTGATACTTATTCATGTTTCCTAAGTATCAACGGTTCATGAGCCTCCAGCTCTTCGCTTATCTATATAACTATTTAAATCGTACGCTTCACCAAATAGATCATGTATACCATTATAATTCACTAATTATTCAAATAAACATATAAGTAAACCAATCTCTCCGCCTTCACCTCAAGGATGAAATACAATAAACTTCGGAACAGCCAAGGTCACTTTATTGTTGTAGCTCAAAGCTGCACAAATTTTTCAAGGAGTATTGCTCAAGGTGTAAACGATTAAGGTTGATCCAAATATTGCTATTGTTTCGGGTGCAACTAATTGTTGAGAAATCTATTGATCTCAGAAAAAGCTATTGTGAATGAATCAAGAATCCAAAGGGGTGACTGTGAATAACAGGAGCAGTCATGTGATTTACAAATAGGTTGTTTCAGTGTCGTCTCATGTTTAGTTGTACTTTGCACAGTTGGTTCTCTGCGTAGATAGGCTGCGTTCCATGTAGAGCTAGAGCTAGGGCAAATGAAATATAGTTGGGGCATGTCAATTGGATTTTTTGAAATTGTGAAAAACAGCGGGGAGCGAAACAGAAGCGAATCAAAGCGAAATTAAAGCGAAAAGCGGTAAATTTAGAAAAATTGAAAGAAAAATTGAAAGAAAAAAAAATTAAGGAGTAATACAGCAGCTATTAGTTTTTCTTCGTAAACAGGCAAGATTTCACAGTGTGACGTACGTTACTTTGAATTTAGCAGCAATGCTAAATGTCAGCGAAGTTTAGTGATGTTGGTAATTGGCATGATTATAGATCTTCCGTTAAACGAAGGAACACTGCAGTTAATCACAATCATCTCCTTCCCGAATTATTTGCAGGCTAAAATTCGGATAAGTGTAAAACAGTTGAAATTGTGTGCTATTTGGTTGCTCTACTGTGTTCTAATGAACACTGGCTTCAAAGTCACACGATGTAGCTGTTCTTATATGTGTTATCGATTTACTTGAAATGGAGACTTTGCTTATCATCCACTCTATTGTAAACAAGACTCCATGGTAACCAATTAGTTATGGTATCATAGATGAGCTTTTATCCGTAAAAGGGCCAACCTTCCTTGTGCCTATGTGTGTATGTTTACGTCTGGGTAACATTTCTATAAAACATATCTGCCAACATCACCGTTCAGATGTCAACAGCCATCGGGTCCTTCTGAATAACTAGCCAAACTAACCAATGAAGAAACTAACACTGGCTAACCATATAGTTGCCTTGGAATAAAAGTCTTGTGAGCTAAAATTACGATGAGGATATATTTTTGTACTATAATGTGGAAAATACTAATGCACATATTTAGCGCTACTAGGGGGAAAGACCATCATGCTGTATTCCAAATAGGTACTTCATTATACTGGACAGTTGTCTTGTGTGTATTAATTCAGTCTATAGATAGTAATTAACCTATTATTGGTGATCATTTGAGACCAATGAGATATATATATATGTGCGACTACTCAGTAACTTTAGAGAAATCCAGGGTTTCCTCTCTGTTTTTCAGGGAGAAGCTTATAATATAGTAATCACCCTCTGCACAAATCATCCAGTCACCAACTGTAGAAATCAAGATGAACCACTCAAGCTGAACTGACTTCCGCATCCAGGCTGCCTCCTTGTAACTTGGGACTTGTGAGTTCTCTACGTGGGGGAGTTCGTTAAATACATGCAGCACCGTGTGGTGCTGCCCAATTTCTATTGTCCGCAGCAAGTTGCGAATAAATAAGAAATTGAGAGATCTCTGCTGCTAATCAGTGACTCACGTGACCGATATCTAGTGCAGTTCAGTTTGGTTAGCTTATTCATTGGCTCCTCCGGCTCCACATGAAAAACATCAGATTCTTCAGCCTATTTATTTAGCTTTTACTATTGTAGTCGCATGTACATCAGTTTCAACTTTACTAGTCATGAATTTTATTTATATTAGTACAATGTGGAAACTAAATATCTATATGGTCTGTATATACAAAAGTTGGAACTATTTGTGACCCCTCGCAAATAGTTTATAAGGAAACCCATCATTTACGATACAGAGAGCATCGGTTCCAAGTCTAAGTCTGATCCTGATCAGCTCGTCTTGGATTTTCCTCCAAAATGTCTATCAATTTAGTCGTTCTCTATCTTCTAAATAGGTGACTGTTCTCTAATATCTCTTTTGCTTCATTGATCTTCATAGAGAGATATTTACTCCCTCCTTTGTCCGGATGGTTATTGAACATGGCTCTTCTATGTTTCTTCCTTAGCAGATCGTGCGTCAAGTTCAAAATCTCCGCTTTAGTATCAATGTCCAATATTAACAATGCTTCGGATTCGGTCATTTCCTTTCGAAATCCTCCGGGAAAGGCAGCAAACTTGACTTGCAAAGGGTTGATCTGTGCGTATTTGGCAGGTTTCAATATTATACCATTCAGCTTTGCTATTTGGGATGGTGATAGTGATTTGTATACTGAAATTGCACCTATCGCCGACTTGGCTGTCAAGGCAGCTACCGTAACTCCAGCTGCTATTATCAAGGGCAAAACCTATAAGAAATAAAAAAACGTTTATCATCTCTAGTTAGTACCATAAAACTTATTTGCATCATTTCATGACTTGAAACATACCATTCCTCTTGTCTCGGGGTAGTGCTAAATTACCTCTTTCCGGATGTAGAAACTCTTCTAGAGTTTAATGAGATCTACTCACGTTAATATAAATCTTCTAATGTTAGAACGATATTCACTTTTATTTTACAGAGGGCCACATCTTTACACCTATTACAGGCCACTTGTCAGTTACGTAATTCACCGATCGGTGAAATATATTTTTTGATTTCGATATAACTGTTCTAATTATAACATTCTTACCATTTGCAAATTTCAACATACGTATATATTACTCCCAAGATTAAGACCAGAATATGAGTCTGAAACAGGTTAAAGTGGTAGAGCAAAAGCAAGCTATTGAGAAGAAGGAAACATCATCCGCTTTGACTTTAATAATATACGTTTCTGGAATTTACGCAGCTTTCTTATCATGGGGTTACTTACAAGAGAAGATATCAACCAAGGACTATTCAAATGATGGGGAAATAGCGGTATATTTTAAAGCACCATTAGTAATAAATATAATTCAATCTCTTTTTGCGATGATAATTGGATCCATCTACCTTTCGTTCAAGACTTCAAAGTTACAAACACCGTTCAGTTTCTTATTTAAAGATTTGCAATTATTCAAATCATTTCTCATAATAGCTATTACCCAGGCAATTTCTTCGCCTGTATCATACAGTGCATTGGGACATGTCAATTATCTTGTCTTTTTACTTGCCAAGTCCTGTAAACTGATCCCAGTTATGATTGTCCACTGGGCAATGTATAGAAAGAAGTTCCCGTTCTATAAATACGTCGTTGCTATTGTTGTTACTTTAGGTGTGGCCACGTTCACTTTTGGTAACCAGTCTGGAAAGAAGAGTAGTAGTAATGTCTCTGAAGATGGCAATTTATTACTTGGGTTATCATTTTTAATCATTTCTTTACTATTAGATGGTTTGACTAACTCGACGCAAGATCAATTGTTTATCAACCCCAATTTCAAAAATCTGATCACTGGAGCGCATCTTATGTGTGGTTTAAACTTTTTAAATATGTGTTTGACTTTCGGTTATACTGCTTTATTCACAAATGAAATCCAGTATCTTATAGAATTTGTCAATTCAAATGGCTATAGCGCATTTGTTGACGTTATGATATTTGGTCTGTGTGGATCAATTGGTCAAATTTTTATCTTTGCAACATTAGAGAAGTTCGATTCCATTGTCCTTGTTACCGTTACAGTCACCAGAAAGATGATTTCCATGTGTTTAAGTGTGTTTATATTTGGTCATTCGTTGAAATTTGTTCAATGGATCGGTGTATTTTTAGTTTTTATGGGTATCATTGCTGAATCCGTATACAAAGTTGTTGAGAAGAAACAAAAGAAAAAGGTAAACAAAAAAGTAGACTAAATATATAAATAATTTATCAATCTAACCTTCGGGTGTGTTTTTATAGACTTGTGTATATTTCAAGAAAACGATGTCATTAATATATTAGTATTACAAAAAAATACAAAATTAGTTTATATTTATAAATAAGTGTTGGGAACTGAGATGTGAAGTATCTATCAGTGGCAGTAAGTGTTTAAAAAAAAGTCTGGAGGGAAATATTATGCAAATTTTTCAATGCTTGATTGGTGTATGGTATTATGTTGTTGTTGTTGTTTTTCTTTCCTTCTAAACGGAAAGGACGATACGAGAGGTCTAGTAGTTTATCTATGTGCTAATTGTAATAAGCAACGGGCGGCACCAATTGAAGATGGGGTAGACATGAGTCTGGTTGGAGATGACATCAATTGAGTCTCATCATTATCGTTATCGTTTGTATTGGTATTTTCATTATCATTATTAATTGTAGTGTCGTTATTACATTCGGTGATTGCTTCTCTCTTCTTCATTGCGTGATCAGAGGATGCCTTTCTAACCGGCGTTATAAGCAACGACACTGAATTATCTACCAAAGTTGTAGAAGATGATGCTGATGATGATGAGTTCAATGAGTTATCCTGTTGTACTTTCAAAGTACGTCTAATTGGAGGAATATCAAATGCAAACGATGGTACTGGAGGTAGTCTAAATTTGGCCTTGTTATTATTTGAGGTGGTGGAAGACTGATTGTGTTGATCATCAGTAGGGGATGTAATGGCAAATTTAGATGGTGAGGTGGTTGTATGAGTAGAAGCAACGAAATGTGTTAATTGTTTATTTCTAGGTACAGGAATAATATTAGGTGATTGGTTGGTGTTGTTGACGTTATCTGTAAGGGATTTTGAAGTTTGTGGTTCTGTTTGAGATTGGGATTCTGATGGTGAAGTTGAAGATTGAGCTGGGTGGTGTAGATCTGGAATTGATTTCATAAATTCAACAGAGGCTCTTTTAAGGTTGGCAGAGACACCTCTTTTCTTGACAACTTCATCCATAGATGAACCTGCTCTCTTAAGGGTTGGTCTCTTTCTATTGACAGTAATGCAAGATACTCCAGATGGAACATAGGACTCGCTGAATGACTTGGTCATTTGTAGAGTTCTTTGTTTACCAATTATGGGAGTGGAAGCGGCTAACAGATCAGCAAGAGCGCTTCTTGATTGTGTTGGTTGAGCGGATGAGCTTAAGATATTAGAACTATCGGCAGCATCGCTAGACTCTATTTCATCTTTATGCTGCAAATCTTTCAATAAGACTTTTGTTTGGTTCGTCTTGACTTTGTAGTAAGCTAGTTGTAATTTAACTTTCAACATTCTAGCCTTTTCCAAAGTAGGTGAGGTAAAGATATCATCGTCATTCAGGTCTGTACTTGAGATTGTGATCTTGGTACGTTTACTTGGAGGTGTTTTAGTTTGAGAATCTAAAGTGGAAAGAGATCTCTTGTGGATAGCATTAGTCAATAGTTGATTGTTTTGATCGTAAAAGACGAACTGGGATGATGAAGATTGATAACGGGAATGAGGAGTTGAGGTTGAAATTGAAGGTAAGTTGAATGACTTTGATTTCAATGCAAATGGGGTTGAGTGTTGATTTGAGTTCTTTGAGATGTTCAAAGAGAAATCAGAGATTGGTGCTAATGGGACCCTTTGTAAAGAAGGGTGATGAGCAGATGAGGTCTTTGTGGCGGTAGTCATTCTATGTGTGAGTTTTGCGTAACAAAAAAAATTAGATGTGGTGACTTTGGTAGCAATATTCCAGAGAACTGAATGTGAAAAAGTGAATTATAGAGGAACAAAAGGTTTAAGAAGTAAAGAGAAATCAAATAAACAAAAAATAAGTGTGAAGTGTTTTGAAAAATATCAATAGCAGCAGAAAACAAAGTAAGTATGAGGTGAGGTGAAGTAGGAAAGAGGTATGTTAGTTTAGCTACTGGGTAAGACACAGTTCTAGCGTCTAAGATTGGGGAGTGGGGATGTTTATGTATAGGGATGATGACAAGTGATACAACAACAAAGGATGGAACCTGAAATAAAGCACCAAGTAACGTGCAGGCCAGATATATAAACAGCTTGGACACTTCTCGCTCTGTTTGTTTACATTGCCCAATTGGGACCGCCCAAGTACAAAAACGCACAGAGACTCGAGAAACGAAAACAAACAACTCACACAAAAACAAGGCTCAACAATAACCGGCTGCGAAACGAGACACGCTGAGCGTGGAGATGTGCCAATGGGGAAATACATCAACATCCTTTGGGCTCCAGTTATGTCTCGTATATTATTTTTAGTGCTTTAGTGTACTGTCTGTTATTTTGTTACACGGGACACTATATGCTACATTTCTATTTCACTCTTATGTATATTACACATTAACTAACCTAAAAGTCCAATCCCGCAACAATCTCTCTCAAAGAGGTGATATAGTTGTCTTCGATCGAATCCCCATGGCCTGCTGCAATCTTTAAGACCAATTCGTTCAATGCAGAACTACCCAAGATATCGACATGATCTGCGGTTTTAGCACCACCTCTAATATCGTATCTATCTGGTTCATGCTTGATTTCAAACACAGTCACTTGTGAATTACCTGGATTGTAAATGTTTTCAACGGCTTCTTCGCCTTCTAATTTACCATTACCTTGAGCCCATTTATGACACATGGAATGTGTCATGAGTGACACGGTACCATCACCATCTGAGAATAAGACGGAATTAGGGTGTTCTACATCGATCGTAACGTTCAATTTGGAGACATGTTTATCCTTTTCCTCTCTATAGTAATAGGCCCTTTCAGTTGGAGCTCCAACACCGTAGAGGCAAAAGATTTTCATATCTGGAGCATTAGGTAATGGAACTTCCAATGGATTACTCCATTTAGAGAAATCCTTCTCATTAGCTTCCAACTGTTCTTTATTTTTAGCATATCCATAGGAATAATGTTCATTTGTTCTATCTTGAAACCATTTAGGACTTTGACTTAATAAGAATTCAATACTCTCTTCAATTGTTAAATTCTTTGTGGAAAATCCACCAACTTCTTCTGAAAATCTGATAAAATTTCCCAATGATGTAGTATCATTTTGAGTCTCTGGTGATTTTTCAACTTTGGTAATATCATCCGGAGACTTGAAAAGATCACCCCAGATTAAATCACCACCTTTTGGAATCATACTTGCGATACCCCCAAATGATCTCAAGAGATCGGCTCTTTCTCTTCTACTGAAGAATTTTTCCAATCCTTGTACTGCTAATGCATTTAACTGAACAGTATCTTTCATCTCACCTGAAAGTAATGCAACAATAGCCTTTGGTGTACCCAATACACAACCTGAAATATCGACAAATGCTTCTATATAATCATTACACCAATTGGAACCACCATTACCAAAATGTTCGCCTTCTGCTTCAACCCATTTTAAAAAGTAAAAAATAACTTGAGAACCCATAGAATGACCATATAATACTGTCTTTTCACCAGAAATATGCTTGTTGACTTCAATTTGTGATTTTAACTTTGAAAAATAACCATCTCTTCTTTCTAGGTCCAAATATGATAATCTCCAATCATAAGATGCAGAAAGCATATTATCTGGTCCATATCCAATAACAGCCAAATTTTGAATGATTTTATTCCAAATCCAATAACCAGTGATAAAGAAATCGGCAGCTTCAAATCCCTGAGCAGCTCTGATCTTAATTCCAGGAGGATCTAATCCAGTTTCTGGATCTAACATAATATGTTTCAACCAACAAGTTTTGTCCAAGAACATAGTACGTAGCATGTAAAATGAACCCCATAATCTTTTTCTAAAATGAGCAGCAGATGGACATTCTGGAGTACCTTCTAAAGACCATGATTCTAGACCGGTACTAATAACACCAGGAACCAAGATAACTGGATATTTCGATTCGTAATTTTCTTTTTTCAAAGCTCTACCAACGGCAAATGACTCGCCTGAATGGTGTAATTCATCCTCGTTTGTTGTTTCCAAGAATCCTTGTAACTGAAGTGGGATTTGTTCCTTCCATTCATCCAAGTAAACACTGAAATGATCAAAATTCATCAATTGATCAAGTTCTGGTAATATATCGTTATCCCTTGCATGTTTTCCTCCAAGGTAAACGGCAATTACAACACCTAATATAGCACCAAATATAAACATAAATCTTTTTGTCTTCAATAAGGCCTTGGTGAATTGAGTCTTTGATTTGGATGGGTGTGATACTTTTTTCGTCGTTTTTTTGTGCTTGGTATCGTTATCTAAAGTCTCTTCAATGGTACCTTCTTCTACTTCTTCCAAATCATTTTCATCATCATCATCGGTTTCCTTATCGGATACTTCAGTGATCTCCGAGATAGTATTTGTTACCCCCTCCGGTATCTCTTCGTATTGCTCTGTTTTCACAGTTCTCCTTGTTCTAGCCATTGTTAGTAACTTCTATTTCCGAGAGGCTTAAACACTGATTAGAATTGTTTATGATACTTTAAGACCCAGATTAAATACCGAAGGGAGGAAAAAAAGCAACAAACAAACACAATAGATGTATATCCCTGCAGATATGAAATTCATTTAGCAGAGAGACCGGATCGACCCCGTCAAGTGACGTCGATCGGCTAAATTCCCTTGACGTCGCGTCGCCGGGGAAAAGATTAGAAAGATTAGGCAAAAGAGGAAGAAATAGGGGGGCACACCACAGCTTATACTTATCTGGCGTGTTTGCAGCTACTTGAAGGAAAAGTATACATTCAACAGGTACACTTGACTTATAACATAATAGGTGTTTGTTGGATTCATTTACTGGAATAGTTAACTGTGCAATCATCTTTCGTTTTAAGCCAATCTCTTTTTGTGATAAAAAAAAAAGCAGCGCATACAGTAGTTTTGTCTTGAGTGTATTATACTATAATATATCTATCTTTCATAATGTTGAGATCAACTTTTAGTTCATTAAGGGAATATTTAACCCCTATTACCCATGTTTCTACTTTTAGTAAGACGGGAGAAATTACACCTGAGGAATTTGTACTGGCTGGTGATTATTTAGTGTATAAATTTCCTACATGGCAGTGGTCGCCTGCTCCAGATAACAAGAAGAGGGATTTTTTACCCGATAATAAGCAGTTTTTAGTATCGAGACATATTCCATCGTACGTTCGTGCTTCTGATTATGAAGATATTGATGAAGTGAATTCAGAAGAAGATGGTAGAAATATCGAAGGTGAGGAAGATTTATTGGATGGAGATGAAGAAGGTTGGACGAAGACTGATATTTTCAGTAGACGTGAAGAACGTCATTGTTCACCTTTGGAAGAAAGAAGACATTCACAGCAATATGTTAACATGAAGGAAAAGGATAAGTTTAATGAAATCGATGTCAATAATGATATCGATGAATTAATCGAAGACGATGCTGAAGACATAATTGATAATCAAGCACAAGAATTGAAAGTTAATGATAAAGGTGAAATAATCGATGAAGAGATTAATAATCTACCAATTGATGCTAAGAAGAGAAGTTATGATTTATATATCACATATTCTACATCGTACAGGGTTCCAAAGATGTACCTTGTTGGATACAACTTCAATGGTGTTCCATTGAAACCAAATGAGATGTTTGAAGATATAGCCAGTGATTATAGGCATAAGACTGTTACAATCGAAAAGGCACCTTTTTTAAACGATACCACTTCTGTTTCCATACACCCATGTAAGCATTCGAATGTGATGAAAGTATTGATGAAAAGAGCCAATATAGCAGCAAAGAACAGAAAGATAAAGGAACAACAACAGCAGTCAACTGCCACCAATACTAGTAGTACTGCCGATGACTTGACCAAGGGTGTCTCTAAATTAGGATTAGCCGATAGTGCGGATGATGATTGGGAGACTGTTGGACATGAAGAAGAGGATGAAGATGCAGATGGGCAAGTTGTTAGAGTTGATCAATATCTGATCATTTTCTTGAAGTTCATTTCTAGTGTTACGCCAGGTATTGAACATGATTATACCATGGATGCATTTTAGTCGCTTTGTTCAGTGCTGTGATTTTGTGTTTTTTTTCGTTGTTCTGAATCTAGTCTCTTTTCTATTAAAACATACTTATTTATTTATTTGTTTGTTTATTAATTTAATTGTTTATTTAATTAGTTACGTGCTTTATAAGTGATTGTCTTTTAGTCTTTTTTTTTTTTTGTTTTGAATAATTTTTTAATGTACGGGTAAAAAAACAAATAATGTTGAAATTAAATTACATAGTTCACACCAAAAAAGGAATGGAGTTGAACTTAACGATGGAAGGATGGATGTATTAATGAATCTAGTATTTGGCAATGTCCTTTGAGTCCATTTCGTATCTAATCCAATTGGAAAGACAATTTTGATCCAAGACATCTTCTGGTGCAAAATAACCTGGGGTACAACCACCTAAGTTCTTTGGAGAATTGGCACAGTTGAAATAAGGAGAATGGAAGTAACAAACGTCTCTAAACCAATGGATCTTCTTTTTATCTTCGAATAAAGCCAATCCGATAGAATGTACTGGTGCATCTCCCCATCTTTCATAATAGAACCCACCATCGGCTTCTAACATATCAAACCAAGTTGAATATGCTTCACCTCTGTAGAAATCCATATCACCAATTTCGAAATTGGACCAGAAATGACAGGTTGAATAGCCCTTTGTCAATTCTGCATGTTGTGGGTTTTGGACGTTTTCAGTCAACCATTGGAAAGCAGCATTTGGATTGACATATTCTGGGTTTTCTTCTATGAATTTCATGGTCTTTTCCCATAATGTCTCGACGGTATATGGATTGTCGTATAATGCAATTGTGAAACCATAGGTTAAATCATTGTCTTCCATGAATTTAAATAAATCATAGTCAACTTGACAGTAATAATTGGTACCTGGTTCGAATCTCCAATAATATTTATAATTTTCTAATTCTGGTAATTTGTAGAAATAACCAGAGTTGAATCTACACATATTATGGTATGAATCCATATCTGCGTATTGAATATTATTATCCAATAATCTTTGAACACCTTTTTCTTTCAAGATTGGATCAACGGTGTCTGGAATATTCCACATTTCGGCGGGGATTAAAGCGTAAAAGACCTCACCTGAACAAGCAGCTTCAACTTTTGTCTTGAATTCCTTGGTGAATGGTTCTTCACTTACGAAATGATAAGGATAGTTGTATAATCCATTGAAAGTTTGTTCGATTTGTTTGATAGTTCCGAGAATAGCTTCTAACTCTGAGTTCCTAACTAGGGTTAATAAAGTAGCATTGGCCAATTTATAATCGATATCACCACTGGATTTATAGGTTAATTTCATTCCTTTTGGTTCGTCGATTTTCTTCTTATAAGTCTTTTGATAGAATTTAGTATTATCATCAACGACATCTTGAGGAGTATAAGTTTTTTTGAAAATGGATTTGAATTTCAACTTATCCTTGATCTTCTTAAAAGCTGCTAAAGTCTTAGAATTGGAAGCGGATTTGATTGGTTTTTTATCGATTTCAGTTTCATCTGCTGTTGTTGTTGTTGTTGTTGCTGCTGCGGCGGCAATGGCAGCAATTGCTGAATCGTGATCTGATTTCTTACTATCCTGAGCCAATTTCTCCTTCAAGACATCGACTTCGGATGATAGATCACCCTTATCGGTTTCATCACCACCACCAACACCACTGAACGATTTGAGACTCGAGTAGATGGAGTTGACTTGAGTATTAGTATATTGTTTGTAATCGTTCAAAGTACCTACAGAACCAGTTTCATAGTATTGTAATGAAACCATAGATATAACAGCCACTAAGAAGAGTAACAGAGCACCAGCTCTTATCAATCTCTTGTTGAAATACATGATTGCTTTGTGGGGTTCAATTTGGATAAGTTAAACTACAAAAGTCCAATATATTGAAAGGAATGTAAGATGAAACGATAAGTGATTGTCTAAAATTGATCTAAGATAAGTAAGATAATTTATGTACCTTTTTCAAAATTGCTTATTACCGGGTGGTGAAAATAAGAACTCGCGTGTGTGAGTGTGTGCGCGTTTAGTCAGGGTAAATTAAATCTGGATTTGTAAATAGGTTGCTGCGCTACAACTTGTGTGTGTTGTGGGTGTGAGGCCGAGTGGTGGATCTTACCAATGATTTGAAGTGTATTGGCTGGTAGTATATACTTGATATAGCTAATCTAATCTAATCTAGTCTAATATATAGGGAGTATCTATATCCTATAGTAACAAGACATCTTGTACAAATAAAAATTGTTTTTGTTCCTACAATTAACGACTGTTTTGAAAATCTATTTTTTTGAAACAAATATCTTTTCTTTCACAAAGAGTAATTTGGAAGTAATATATTTATTATTTGAGGCGACGACTATAACCAAACAACACACCCAAACCTATGAACCTTAAAGGAATCACCCAACAAGGAAAAGAAGTATAGAAATATATCGTAATCAATGACCTACCCGTCGTGGGTGGGAGAGAGGGATGGAGTGCTCTTTTTCTCTTTTGCGCCAGAACGATTCCTCCTCTTGGCTGTATCCGGCAAGCCAATGCATTTAGGGGATCGTGATACACCCCCGACTATCATGATTTTTGAATTAGCTTACTGAATGAATAAATTAGGAAAGGTAGTTTTGAGAAGTAAGGAATTGGGGATAATGTACGGTTTATATATTACTAGAGGAGGGGATAAAGACAAGATTTTGCAAGGAGGTGAAACAAATTTGAAACGTTATCCAAGTGACTTGATACAAGAACATGCATGCATGGATGCAAGCATGTTTTCTACTGTTTTGTTTCATTATTCGTCTTCATACAAGTATTATAGTATGCTTTTGAAGGCATAGTTTTAGATTAATTTAGCGAAGATTCATCTGTTTTAAGTTGTGCATGTTATATGTTTCAGGTTTTAAGCGATAGACTTTTCTGTTTTTTCTTTTTTAATTATCTTTTTTTCAATTAATTTAATATATTTGTATGAATGGGGAAGCTATACCTTATGTAATAAAGACGTAATATAATTTAAGTACACAGCAAAGGGTAGGTTATGAATTGGTATTATTGAAGTATTGTTTTAATCTAATGACCAATTCTTCTCTTTGAAGACCAGATGGTCAAAGCTAAAGGTCTAGCATAGTAGAATTTCTCATAACCTTGAGTTTTATCTTCATCATCATATTCACTTTCGATTGAATTATCCTTGTTTGAATCTTGAATATTAGTGATTGAACCTTGGAATGAGATTGAAGGTAAGATAATAACATCATCGACTTGAGATGGAGCAACAGAACCTGAAAATTGTCTATAAGAGAATCTTTGAGTTTGAGGAACTTCTGGACCAACGATTGGTTTTAAATCCTTATCTCTATCATTTTTAGCGACTCTGACAAATAAGGCATTTTGTAATAGGTTAAAATATTCGAATAAAGTATCTGTAAGGATAGAAGGACCTGTAAATTGAACTAAAGGTTCACCATTAGCATCAACATTTGAAAATACATCATCCCAATCTAATGATTTAATTAAATCTTTTTGATTAAAAGAGATAAATGTAATTCTTGAAATTAATTTTGCTAAAAATGGATGATGAGCTTTAGCTCTAAATAAATTATTAGAGAATTGTAATCTTCTATTGTATAATTTTTCCCAATTTACATCGTTATAATCAGTGGTAATACCAACGAATAATTTACCAGAAATAATTCTTGAATCATACCAATATTTTAAAGGTTTAATACAAGCGGTATCAATATCGGCATATAAACCACCATTTAAAAAAATGATTAAATATTTTAAGAATTCGAATTTTAACCTTTCATTTGGTAATAATCTTAATGCTTCAACGATTTCTGGTACTTGAGGTTTAAAATAATCAACAATCATTTCTTCTGCTTCTTGCATTGTAATTAAATTATGATTATGACCATCATTAATACTTCTCCATCTTTCAACATGATTTTTACAATCATTTGGGAATGCTTTATCTTCTAATTTAACATTCCATAATTGATAGATGTTATTTTCAACTTCATTTTTGGTATTATAAGGGAAGAAATAGTTTAATCTTGATTCAATTGTATACATATCTTTGACATTTTTCTTGGGAGGTCTTGATAAAGTTGGTAAATAAGTAGAACCTGTAGAATTATTTGGGTCATAGTTGTATAAATCATTGATATTTGATATGGAAGAAGACATTAAAGAATCTTGACCATGTAAACTTAAATCAAGCAATACAAAGATTGAAATAGAAGAAATTATAGCATATTTATAATTCTTCCAAATCAATTTCAGATTTGGGATAGAAATACTGTTATGATTAACAATATTGTTGAGTGATTTATACATCTGTGAATGATGATAATGTATTGTAATTAAAGAGGAATAATTATATAATAGAGAAGAGGAGAATTTGAAGGAGGAGGACAAATTGTAACCAATGAGGATCAAAAAAGTGGAATTAAGATATTGGCGTCTGCCCTGAAATGATTGAGCCAGCACATTCTTGTGTGCTGCAGGTGGGTGGCGGTGGGTGGCGAGGGTGTATCTATCTATCTATCTGTCTGTCTATAAATATAAATATATATAAATATATCGAGCGGTGTGGCTGGAGAGGGAGTACCTGACTCTCCCCGGTCACGTGCCCACAACAATGGCAGCAGCAGAGCGCGCCCTTTTTCGTCTCGTTTCGTCTCAAGGTTGCTGTTTTATTGGCAGACAGCAGGGCAGGCACGTGATTGGGGAGGGGGAGGGGATAGCTAGTTTGATCTGTAGAGTTATAGATAATACAACACCCAGTACGTACGCCATATATTTGTATAACCCTCTTATGTATTTATATATATATATATATAAATATATATATAAATAATACAGATAGATGAATACACCCACGCGTTAAAACTGAACAAACAATTCAAACGCTGCTTTCGTGCCTGAACAAAATTCTCTTTTCTTCATTCCTCGCTCTTTTTGTTGTTTCGTGAATTTAATAAACTGATTTCATTTATTTATTTCATATCTTTTGCTATCATATCTATCCTTTTATACGTAGTGCGTGTTTCGGGGGTTTTTTTTCTTTTAATTACAATATATCCTTACTTCACCCAATCCTTTCTCTCACTTCTCACCTCTCTCCCTTATTCTAATCGATCTATTGAATCTCTTCCCCCCCTCAATATGATCCTTCAGCTAAGGTTTAGAAGGTTGTACATACTCTTCTTTTTCATCTTTATCATACTATACACCTTCTACCTATTACTAAACCCTTCATACCAAATCGCATCATCTTCATCTTCATCTTCCTCCCCTAATGACTCAATAAAGGATAAAACATATAACCTCATCTTCAACAAGGATAAATCCAAAAATAATAATATTCAAACTTCTTCATCAGAAATCATTAAACCTTCTTCAACCCCTGAAGAATTACAAGATTTAACTGATCTATACCTTTTGAATAAATTACCTCAAGGTAAAGATAAAATTGGTGGTGCATCAGGTAATTTACCTGATGGTTCAATTTCAAAAGTTCAACATGGTAAAGGTCAATTAGCTGATGATAGATCATTACCCGTATCAAATCAACAATTATTTATCGAAGAAAATATTACCAAGATTAATCCTGCTAATATCCTTAAAGGTGATATCACTTTCCAAAATTATTTCAATGAAATTTTCGAATTAATGAATAGAAATACTTTAAATTATCCATTAGAAGAAAGATTGGTATTAAAAGATGGTAAACCATTTATTGAAAATGTTTTATTCTTTGCTCAATCTTATGATCGTTTATCTGAACAAGATTTATCATCATTTGTCAAATTTTCTCCTCAATTTGTCAATGATTTAACTTTAAAACATGAAATAGTAACTCAAGGTTTACCAAATGAAATCCCAACTAATTTATATAAAGGTTCAGGTTATGTTATAGTTGGTGGTGGTAAATATTCTTGGTTTGCATTATTAGGTATCGAAACTTTAAGAAAATTAGGTTCAAGATTACCAGTTGAAGTTATCTTACCAAATGAAGAAGATTATGAATTCGAATATTGTGATCAAATTTTACCTTCATTAAATGCAAGATGTGTTGAAATGACAAGAGTATTTGGTAAACATGTTTTAAAAAAATTCGATATATCTGGTTATCAATATAAAAATTTCGCACTTTTATGTTCTTCTTTTGAAAATGCATTTTTATTAGATTCTGATACTTTCCCAGTTACAAATCCTGATAATTTATTTACTTCGGATATGTATGAAAAATATCAAATGATTACTTGGCCAGATTTTTGGAGAAGAACTACATCTCCTCTTTATTATAAGATTGCAGGTATTAATATCGGTAAAGAACAAGTTAGACATTTAAACGATTTTCATACCGATCCAAGATTTTATGCAAAGGAATTCCCAAATAATAATCCATTTGTCGATATTCCTTATCATGATAGAGAAGGTACTATACCAGATTGGACTACAGAATCTGGTGAAATGTTAATCAATAAAACTTTACATTTTAAAACATTATTATTATCATTATACTATAATTTCGATGGTCCTTATGGTTATTATCCATTATTATCTCAAGGTGGTGCAGGTGAAGGTGATAAAGAAACTTTTGTAGCTGCTGCTCATTATTTCGGTTTACCTTATTATCAAGTGTATAAATACCCTGATAGAGCTTATGGTTGGTATAACAATGAATTAAATTATGAACATTCTTCAATTATTCAATACGATCCATTGACAGATTATGATCTTTTACAAGAATCAATTGCCATAATCGAAAAGGAAATAGGAAAAGCAGATCATGATCCTTCTAAATTCGAATATAATTATGATGAATTGGTTAGAAATTATTTCCAACCAAGTAATTCGAAACCTTTATTTTATCATGTTCATGATCCAAAGATGGATCCTTTTGAAATTGTCGATAAAAAATATACTTTTGATCTTGAAGGTAATAAGATTAGAAACCTTGGTGAAGATTTCCCATCTTTTGATAATCAATTTGATCTCGAAAAATTCATTTGGGAAGTTATTGATCATTATGTCTGTGATAAAATGATCGAATTTAAACATTTTAATGCCGCTCCTTGGAATTTATTATGTACCAATTTCATTAAAGAACAATTGGAATTCTTGAAGAATACAAATAAAGTCTTGGTGCATAAATATAAGAAAGAGCAGGCTAAAAAGAAAACCCCATAATTTAATAAATTAATCTACTCGTTAAATAATCATATAATAGAATAATATATATACAATACATTTTTAAATACTACATCTTTTACCATGTAACTCATTCCAACATCTTTACACCGCGAGTCGGGCCAAAAAATTTTAATTTTTTTTTTTTTTTTAGATATTTTTTTTTATTTTTTCATTAAACTATTTATGGATGTATGAATATCTTTACTTGTTATAACTTAAAAAACATCAAACCTATACAGTAGACAATAGACCAAGAAGAATGTCAGCAAGTAGGCAGAGGATAATATACGAGCGTAACCCAACGCTACCTTCCCAAACCACTCCAGAGCAAAGGTACTGGAGAAGTTTCACAAATTCACAATTGGTCAAAGAGCACAACTCTGTAACTCATATTTCATTTGATATCAATTCACCACATGATTTTGCAGTGACTTCATCCACAAGAGTCCAGATCTTTTCGAGTAAGACTAGAAAAGTTGCCAAGAATTATACCCGTTTCAAAGATACAGTATTTTCAGGTGAATTTAGACAAGATGGTAAATTATTGATAGCTGGTGATGCATTGGGTCATGTTTCAATATTTGATACAAAGCAAAACTCCAAGAATCTTTTGATTTCTTTCCAACCTACTTCACATCCTGTTCATATCACCAAATTCCATCCTTATAACCCTACACAGATCTTAACCTGTTCAGACGATAGAGTCGCTAGACTTTATGATATCTCAAATACAAATAAACCACTTTTAGAATTGAACGATCATGATGATTATATTAGATCGGGTTGTTTCATAAGTTCTTCAACTTCTTCACCAAATTTGATAGTCACTGGTTCTTATGATAATTTCATTAGAATTTTTGATTCCAGAGTTTCAGGTGCCAAGCCAATCATTAAATTTAACAATATGAACCCCGTTGAAGATTTACTTTCTTTGAATTCGACCAATTTAGTTTCATGTGGTGGTAATACCATCAAGACATGGGATTTAACAGCAGGTAAGAACCAAAAGACGATGATCAATTTCTCAAAGACGGTCACTTGTTTGACCAATGCTGGTGAAAGAGGTTTATTAGCCGGTTCAATCGATGGTCATGTTAAGGTATTTGATACTTCGAGTTTGAACTATGATGTTAAATTCGGCTGGAAATTCGGTTCTGGTGTATTAGCCGTTGGTGTTTCACCTAATCATAAGCATTTTGTAGTTGGTTTGAACTCTGGTTTATTGGCAATCAAGACTAGAAAAACCACTACCAATAAAAACAATAACAATAATAATAACGATACCATTAATGAAGAGTTTGATTTCTTGGACTCTACAACTTCGAATAAAAACATATCTACAAAGAGTTCTAATTTTAAAAGAATGCTAAGAGGTGCCGAATATTCGGGTGAATTTGAGCATCATGTCTTAGACTCGGATAATAACAATAGTAAGAAATTGAAACAATTTGAAAAAGATTTAAATTCTTTCAAATTCTCTGAAGCTTTAAACAATGTCTTGATATCTGGTGTATCCAAGGAGATTACAATCACTTGTCTTGAAGAAATTAAGAAAAGAGGTAAGATTAGAGTAAGTCTTTTAGACCGTGATGAAACTTCTTTAGAACCTTTACTTACTTGGTGTTTGAGACAGATTGACGATTCGAGAAACTTAAATTTGATCGCCGATTACTTAAACTGTTGTATTGAGATTTATTCCGATTTGATAGAGAATAATTCTATATTGTTGGAGATATTGTTAAATATCAAAAAGAAATTGGATTTGGAAATCTTCAAAGCAAATGAATCCCAAAAGATCATCGGTATGCTTAATTTATTAAGTTCTTAGATAAATAGTATTTATATGTATATTAAATCAAATAAAAATAATAGATATAAAATCATAGACTCATCATCTCCTTCTTTTGAAATTCTTACCTTTATTCTTATGGTTAATCTTAAGCCTAACGAAATTATTCGAAACTGTATTACTAACACCTTGTTCCAATTGTTTTTGTCTTCTACGCAGTCTTTCCGCTTCCATTTCGTAATCTTCTTCTTCGTCACTCGATGAATCACCAACATTGTTATCATACTCGTCTCCAGAATGGATCACATCGATAAGATCCAATTCATCTTCTTCGTCCAGTTCATCCTCACCATCACCACTGGGTGTCCTACGCTTGAGTGGGACAAGGTCTTGAATCTCACTGATCTTATGTTGAATTTCACCCAGTTTATAGTAATCATCCACATTTTCAACGTTGGGGTTACTGGTGACTTTACTACGCCTTGTGCTTCTCTTATTAGTCTTAATCTTCTTCCTTTTTCTTTCATGGATAACTTGAGCTTCTTCTTTGTCATCAACGCCACCGTCTTGTTCTGCTTCATCATCAGCATTGGCAAAGACTTTGTTCTCATCTTCAATCAGTTTCTTGATGTCTTCATCTTCATAATCGATCCATTGATCACGTTGCTTGATGATATCCTTCAGATCTTGGCTTAATTGGAATAATGACTTTCCCCTGCCTCTCATAGTCATGAATGGACTTGGTTCTGTGAATTTGCTCGGGCTTGCCGTCGTCGTTGATGTCACATTGGGCGTCTCAAATAAGGTACTGTCCAATTTCAAGGGTGTCGATTTCGTTGGGGTTGTAATCATTGTGGTGGTGGTGGTGGTATTGGTGGTATTGGTAGTGCTACTTGATACTTTATCAATTGCAGGCGAGTCTGATTTCTCTGGCGAGAGTTCAAATAGCATCTCAAGGTTCCCACTTTGAGATTCACTTCGAAGATATTTAGGAGTCTCTTGAAGTAAAGTTGGTCTCTCCTGGAGGTCAAACCTGTTTTTCCTTGGGGTGGTTATCGTAGTTTTAGTACTTGAGGGGGAAAACAAGAGCTTCCTTTGAACTCTTTTCCCCGTTGGAGTCTTGAATTTATCATCATCGTTCATGATTCTGGATTTAGAAGGTGTTTCAAGTTGTCTTTGAGTAGATTCAATTTGGGTTATCCCCCTTTCAGAAATGGGGGAATCTACAGTCAACAGTTCCTTACTCACATTCGTATTACTATCCGTAAGTGTTCGGCTCTTACTTGGAGTACGCTGTATCTGTTTCTCTGGGGTGAGTTTGACGTTAATATCAAATATACTTAGTACTCTACCGTTTAGTTGTGGGGTAGGACCAATTTCATCGGCAATGGCATCTTCTTCCTCAACTTCGTCTTCTTCTTCTTCTTCTTCTTCGTTGTATAGACCCGAACCATCGACTCCCTTTCTGTATGCTTCTATCACTTTCATTTCTTCATCGTTCAATTTAGTATTGTAATTTTTATCACGCTTACTCTTCTTCTGCTGTGATTTGCTTTGACTCTGCCTTTCGGTTTTCTGCCTATTTTTACGCTCTTTGATCAGGCTCAATTGATCCTTGTACTTCTGATACTTCTTGTATTTCGACGCTATTATTTTGTTCGATCGTATATCCTTCGACGTGGGCATTTGTCCTAAATTAGATGAGATGAATTCATATTCCCATGTCTTGATCTCTGCCTTTAAAGAATCCAAATAGTCTTCTAATTCTCGTATACTCGTTTTCTCCTTCAATAAAGAAGTGGTCTGAGTTTCAACATCCATTTGTAATGAGAAGTAGGTATGTCTGACGGTTACTCAATGTACCTTTTTGACTCTACACACTTACAGTAATAGATGTATTTATCAGATCCCTCGTAGATAATTGGTACCTTAGGTGAGGACGATCTCTTTTTTTTTGTATTTTCATTATATCGCGTCGCGTCGCGGTATATATATATATGGATGCTTTGTATTTCATTGTCTATATATATATCTATACATATCCTAACTCCGAGTTGCCTATTTTATGTATGTTTAAAGGTTCGTTTCGTCAACCAGATTTTCTTCAGTATGAGCCGAAGCATTTGCTTCTGAATTGAGAAGAACATTCAGAATTTCACGATGACCGGGAAGATCTCCTGCTATCTTAACAAGTTCAGATTGCGATATATTTGACTCTTTTAATATCCGAGACCTTTCATCGGGTCCTCTAGCAGCAAAGACCGCCGCCATTAATTCAAAAAATGCAGCCTTCAGTTGGCTTCCCTCATCATCTGTTGATGATAAATTTGAGCGTAATAACCTCACTTTGTAATCATATGCCTTCTTGTAATCAGATTGTATTTTCTCATCAATTGCGTCATAAAATTTTAGGGTCTTATCAATAGTCTTGATGTTCAGTTCTGCTCTCTTTACCGTCAATAGAATATCTCTGTCGCTTACCACTTGCTTCAAGCTGATTGACAAGGTTCTCTCCTTATTAGAATCACCTTGAACGATACCGTTGATACCTTCAATTTCTTGAAGCTTAGAAAGATTTGCCTTCAAAAAAGAGTTCTGATCCTCCTTCAGTTTGACAAGCTTCTTGCACGTATCCTCCTTGGAAAGTTTCAGAACAGACATCAATCCTAGTTTTAGTAAATTTGCGCCATCTAAAGTCTCTTCATCCATATAACCCAAATATGAATCAAGAGTTGATAGTTCCCTCAATGCCAAGGAAAAATGTCCGTTGGAGATATATGAACAAATCAGTTCCTCTTTTGCTTTAACCAACATATTGGTATACATTGGCCAAGCATCCAATGATAAGGTATAATCTTTCAAATGAGTCTTAGTTACATCATCTTGATTTACACATGGCGGAAGCATCCAATCACCTTGCAACGCACGATTCCCATCTTTGGCAAATCTATGCTTAAATGATTGCAACTCTTTTAATATGGACACGTTCTGATCAAGAGCTCTCCCAAGGTATAAAGTACTATTGAACACTGCTGCATACGCCTCGGCGAATATGATATTCAACAGCAATAACTGTTCATGAAGTTCCAAATCATCAGCATTATTGTCACCTTTCGTCATTCTTCCTAAGGTGCACAGTGACGATACAGCAAAGAGACTGCTGTTAATCATAAGGACTTGGTTTTCCTTGGTCAAGCTTTCGAACTTTTTGGAAAATAGTTGCTCGATTAAGAAGAAGGATAACTGTTTAAGAATTTTATTTGCTCTTTCATGATCTTCCTCTAACCTCCCTATATTAATTAGCATATTGCAATAAGCGGCAAGAGTCTTACCATCCAAAGGCAAATCATCACTCTCTAACATACTTAGGATTTCTTTTTCCCTCTCTTCCTTTGATTCGATGTGAGATATCTTTTCTACAAAATCGTGGTATTGGTTCGTCAGCTCATCAACTATGAACGACGCAGAAGCCAATACATAACCAAGAGAGCAAAAAATAAGCAGCCCAAAGATTTTTCTCCATGGCCTACTCCTTGAATTGACTGGTATTTTGCTTTTGTCGCCGCCTAGACGATTGGAGATATCTGCCCTCTGGTTATTCACTATACCTTGAAAAGGTTGAGGCTGATTCGACTTTCTTTGAAATTGGTTCAATGTATCAAATTCTAGTACTCTGTTGTGTGGGTTATTATTGTTATTATTATTGTTATTATTATTCATGTTGTTGTGGTTGGGATTGTATGACTTCATTCTTATGCTAATATGAGATCCTGGACGGCCTTCCAGGAAACCCGTCCTGAGAATTTGACCTGCTACTTTCCTCTGCAAAAGTCTTCTCTGAAACATGACTTTTCTATCAATATAGAGTGGAATTGAAAGTGTATGCTGCAGCTTCGGGGATGGTTCCTTCGATGATGACCTCAAATGGAGATAAAAGAAGCGACATACCGAACGGATAGATGAAAAAGACCACTTTATTTTTTGGTTGAGGTAGAAATCAATTCAAATCGACCTTACCCCGCGAGGCGACTTTCGCTTTCATCGCCTGGAAAGGCGCCTTTCTCTTTTTTTGGTACCCTACATCAAAAGATGTGTGGTACGATTTGATGATCTTGATGTTTAGTTGCTCCTGATCCACTCGTGTTTTGAAAATAAGGATCAAGATGTGCGGAAGATATGCCCAGGCTATAGTAAGTATGAACGAGTTTCTAGATTTTGAAGATGATATGAAACTAACCTTTCTCCATCTTTTGCTTTTTAAATAGGATCCGTCTGAGTTGCCATTCCTATTTGGCCAAGATAATTTAACTGTAGATAGACTTGAGAACACAGACAAGGCAAACCCAAGGTACAATATAGGGCCTACACAGACTGCGCCCGTTTATTTCTTTACCACCATTATCAATAATCCCAATCCAGAACATATCATAAAATACATGAAGTGGGGTGTGATACCTTTTTGGGAGGCAAAAAAGAACCAAAGTAAAGCAAAATCCACTTTCTATAATACTTTCAATGCGAAATTAGAGTCTATTAATGAAGGTCATCGATTGTGGAAAACGTTGAGAGGTAAATACAGATGTGTTGTGCCGATGCAAGGTTATTACGAATGGAATACAATTGATAGCAAGACCAAAAAGCCGTATTATATCACCAGAAAAGACAAGAAATTGATGTATTTAGCAGGGTTATATAGTACGGCAAAGATTTATACTGAATCAGAAGATGGCAGTAAGCATGACGAAGAGATCAGTAGTTTCACCATCATCACGGGACCTGCTCCAAAGCAGCTGAAATGGTTACATCCCAGAATGCCAGTTGTCCTAGAGCCCGGCAGTAAAGAACTCCAAGACTGGCTGGATCCGGCTATTGATCAATGGGGTAGAAGTCTAGAGGACTGTTTGAAGCCTTACGAAAGGGATACTTTGGATTGCTACCCAGTTGCAAAAGACGTGGGTAATGTACGAAACGAAGGTAAATACCTCACTGATCGGGTTAAAGAGGAGGAAACCACTATAGTGAAAGACGAGGGTATTAAAAAATGGTTCACGTCACCAAAGAAGGAGAAACCTCTTCCGAAGGATGAAAAGAATGAAGATGGCCAAGAACCCGAAATCAAATCGGAGTTCAAAAGTAAGATGGTATCTGCATCGCTATCTTCTCCCACCAGGCAATCACCCCAAAGATATGCCCCAAGGTCTCCTACCAAACCTGGGTTCAAGCTCAACGTTAACAGTAAGAGCGTTGGTAGGAAACAGATGAGCATCGACCACTTCCTATCTAAAAAAGAGACAAGAAAATAGAAGAGACATAAATATATATATATGTATATATATGTGTGTGGAGTCACGGTGGCTTCCCGATCTGCTCCCCGCCGCTGTGGCAGAATTTTGGTTTTTTCCTCATTCAGCGAGTCTCGGAAGTAAACCGAAGATCTGAAGATCGGTCTAATCCTCTTTGTAACCTCACTACGCAAATAAGCCCCAAGTGACATTGTACGTTGCTTATCCGAAGTATATACCAATAACTCTACTAGCTTAATATATCCAACAGGCGAGTCAAATACTGTAAGACCGGTAAAACTTCGTTCCTCTTCTTGCATGAACCTCAATTGTTTGTCATAATGATTTCGAATTACATCAAGGATAAGATAAGGTTTATCAGCAGTGAAATAGGTTTAACCAGTGCGGTTCTAGCTCCTAAGGATATTAAACTTATATTTTTGTCTAGAATCTTGCGATCTTATTCGTACAGTGGAGTCACTTTATTACTAGCTTTATATTTGAAAGAAGCGGGCTTGAATGCCAAGTATATTGGTCTATTCATGACGTTGGGCTTTGCTGGCGATTTGGTAAAGACTGCTTTGATCGGTGCCAGATTGGATTACATAGGTAGGAAAAATGCTATAATATTCAACTACTTTTGGATGGCATTGACGGGAGTAGCGTTTTACGTTTGTCCATCGGTTAAGTATCTTTGGTTTATAGTATTCTTTGGATGTATAACACCCGGTGGACCAGAAGTCGGCATTTTTAGAGCTGCAGAATACTCTTCAATTGCACAATTGGCCAATAATATTCAAAGATCTGATTATTATAGTTGGTACATATTCTTCAGCATCTTTCCAAACTCAATTGGTAACTTCGTGAATGGTTCATTGGTGTACTATTTAGAAACCACGGCAGGATGGCCTGCTTCCCAGGCTTACAAAGTTGTCTTTTTAAATATGGCCATATGCTCGGGTATAATGGTTTTGGTGGCAACTAAATTTTCACTTGATATCGAGTCCGATATGTACAAGAGAAAGAAAACTCTCAGCTTGAACACCATCAATGACCATGAAATCGATCTGTTAAACATACCTTCAGAGAGTGAATCTGATACACCTCCTGTCAAAGACTATAACAATATTGAGAATAACGATCACAACTCAAAGAGACCATATACTGTTTTCGATTTATACAAATCTTCCAATTTTTCTACAATTATACGGATTTGTTTACTATTCTTTGTCGATGTTCTATCAAAGGCCATTGTGTTGGATTCTTGGTTAGCATACTATGTTGTTGATAAATTTGGAACCAATGCAAAGACAACGGGTAGAATATTCCTCTTGTGTAATTTTTTATCCAGTATGATGACCCTGATAGGAACGGTTATCTGCAAGAGGATGGGCCCTATTACCACTATGATTACAACTCATTTCCCATGTTCTGTGTTTGTCTTTTTAATCCCATTTGCCAATAATCTAACGGTTATGGTGATATTCTTGGTTGGTCGAGCAATGTTTAAAAATATGGATATTGGATCAAAAGCGGTTTTAATGGCTGCTGTTGCCAATGATAACGAGAGAAGTGCACTTTTAGCATTGCAGAATTCATTTAGAACAATGGGACAAATTGTAGCACCATTATTGACTGGGTTTTTAACTGGATTGGATTTACAATGGTTGAGTTTCTCACTTAGCGCGACTATAAGGGTTGGTGTTTATGAGGTTGGTATAATATACTCTTTCTGGAAAGACAGACATTCCATTGGTAGATAAATGTAAATTAAAGTTGGGACGTTCCTTTTTTGTATCTACCTAATTTTGATACTATATATATATATATGCATGACTTGCACAGCATTCAATTAAATAGAGGATTATACATTAAAGTAGACGATTTGAAATTCTCAAAAATGGTACGATTGATTGCAGATCTATATTGTTGAGATTTGAGATCCTCATTGAGCTCGCCCAATTTTGAGATTGATTTTTGCAACAGTGGGTCTTTCAATGTTGTGACATCTATGTCGTTGATAGACTCGGTTATCGATGTCTTCAATAGAACCAATGTGAATATATCTGAGTATGCAAACAGTGTAGGAATTTCTAATGGTTTGGACGATACCTTTACTGGGGTAACTTGCGTATCCTCGCCTTGTTCATCTTCTGCTTCTGCTTCTACTTCTTCTTCTACTTCTTCTTTTCCTTCCTCAGAAACGGTTTCTGTACCGGTTTCCTTTATTTCACAATTGTCCAAGGAAGATATAGCTTCTTTGAGTAGTAAATCTAGTAAATGCTGCTTAACTACGTTAAATTCATTCAGTAAGTAGATATCCGAGTAATCATTGGTAATAGAGTCGGTCTCAGTTTGTCCTTGTATCAAAGTCTTACATAGATTGAATAAAATCAATTGAAAATCAATGGACAAAGAGCTGGGTACTTTTAAATTTTCGGCACCATATGAATCCCATATTTGTATTTCAGGGTATTGATCTGCAATATCTAGTTCTGAGTCCTGGTCCATGGAGTATCTTGAAGAAAGCAATTTTTTCATTTCAGTTATTGCCTCAGATGACAGTTCTTTTACAATCAACTCCATTATCTTCGTTATTAAGCTGGAAAGATTTTCGTTGATTTGAAAGGATTCGATTGTTGACTTGAAACTTTCATTCTTCTCACTGTTGGACGATACTCTAAAAGTCAATTCTATTAGGATTCTCAAGAATTTGACCAAATTGTCTATATTCACAGTGGTTAGGTTCTGTGTTTCTAGAGTTTCCACAGTAGTTTTTGAACTGTCAAAGAATTGAGTTATATACTTCTTTATCAAATCCAGTTTATAGTTTGAGATCTTTGAGATCTTATCGTTCAAGTCATTCGAGAATTCCTTCCAGAAGTCGTCATCTTCATAATCATCAATTGACAGTATAGGTTTAGTTAATTGTATGGATAATTTGTTCAAGGAACTGAGGGAGTTTGTGAAACTTTGTAATAAGTCGTTACAATTCTCAATTTTTTGCAGAGTATCCGAGATAGAATTGCTCGTATATTTATTGTTTGTAATTTTGAAGATATAATCATCAATGTTTTCGTTGTATTTGAACAATAAATCGTCACCATCTGTTTTTTGTTGAGAAGAATTGGTTTGGTTCAAGTAATTTGAGATGTCTAAAGATGTTTCATTGATAATCGTTAAATCTTCTTTGATCAATTCGTTGAATTTCGATTCCCATTTGTGTAAGACGGACAAAAGTAACTTTTCAGAAGAATCGCCATATGTCAAATCTATCAACGAGGTAAATCTTTTGAAAGAATTCAAAAACTTATTAATCAAACCAGTTAATTCGTTGATATTGCCTATTTTCTCAATTGTTGAATCGAAATATGTATAAAACAAATCACCAATCTTGAGTTTCCAGGTTTTGATCTCCTTCTCCACTTGTTTTGGATTCAATGAGGTTTTTATATCATTTATAGAACTAGAGAAGTTCAATTGATATTCGTTCAAATTCAACCATTTATCCCACTTCTTAAAAATTGGAAGGTTTGAGAGCCAATTGGAAGAAGCATTACTCGAGTAGAATAACTTTATCAACGTTGTAGATAGTTTATTCTTGAAAATTTCTGTGTAATTGAGCGTATTGAATATATAGTTCAAATTGTCCTGGAATAAAGTATCGGTGGTGTAGTTGTGATTACCATTTGAATTTTGAACCAAGTAGTCGAGTCTTGTGGATAAGAAAAATTCGAAAGCGCTAAGTAACGACGAGTCAGTCACAATGATATAGGAAAGCATCAAGTTTAATAGGAAATCGAATTCATTATCTACGGTAAGATAGAGTAATTGTGTCTTGACCAATTTGATGAAATCAGTCTTCAACTGAATCAATTTTTGAGATTCAATAATATACTCAGTGGTGGAGTCTAGCTCGAATAAATCTTTGATCAAATAGAATTTTTTGCTGATAGTCAAGAAATTTGATGAGATACTATCAAAAGTGGAATCTTCAGATAATTGATTCTGAGATTGCCCAGTGTGTGAAATGGAATTTGAAGTAAGTGCAGAGTTGATATTAGCATTTTCATTTATATCATTTAATGACTGTGATAAATCCAATATTGATTTTTTCAAGTCATGAATCAAGTTTCGCAGAATAATAGGGTTATTAGACTTCTCTAATTTGGCCAATTTGTTATTGAGTATAGACGATTGAAATTTTCTATAATTCGAATCTAAAGAAGCGGTACCGGAATTATTGCTGATATACCTTGATTTGGAAAAAGTTAGATCCACGAGATCATTATTCTGCTCAACAGCCAACTGTCCCATGTCAATTATGTTATCTGCCACTTTCAACAAATCTCTGTACTTATTACCGACCAAAGACCGCAGTTCTGATTTCTTGTTATAGACATCCTTTGAAAGCTGAAACTTGATTGCACTCAATTGGGATATCGAATAATTTTCAAACAGCTCCTGTGCAGAATGCACCTTGTCCAGGGACACCGAATCTGAGGTAGATGCCATTTTGTATGCCGATTGGTGATAGCAGACTTCTTTCAGTTAGTCCTTCCTAGGTTCAAAGATATTCCTGTTTTGTGTTGTCTTGTCTTGTCTTGTCTTGTCTTGTCTTGTCTTGTTTGGATTGATGCTCTCTGTTGGCTGGCTGGCACTTTCTCGAGCGCCGATCGACCCACCCACTCGCCCTGAGAAAAAAGGCTGAAAAGGCGACGCACACGCGATCTCCCTCGCGTCGCACTAAAATCACCCTCTCCCGCCACATGTGCCCGTCGGTGCTTAGAGGGAGCACAGGGAATGCACGCGCCACGCCTGGCATCCTGGCACAATAAGCACATAGTTAACAAAGGGCTGCCCTCCCACATGTAGCCAGCTGTCGTGGCGGGTACTGAAATTCTCGATGGAGCGCAGAAGAAAACAAAGTTTTTGGGACCTGATCCAATTCTCTGAGAGAGAGACGAGACGTACTGGCGTCTTTGGTGATATATGTCCTTGTTTTCATTCTTCATTTTCACCCCTTTATCCCTTCTCTTCTCTCCCGTTGTTTTTTCTTCTCCTTTCTCTTCTTCTTACCTCTATTTACTGCTATTAGCTTGTGTTTTAATTAGGCCCTCGTATTTCCAAAAGAGACTCTATTTGTTTGTTTCCTACGGTAATCACTTCAACTTTTCATTAAAAACACGAAACTTCAATCAGAAAATGTCCTCAATCGAAAAGAAGGAAGATCCTCCAATCAATGCTGGTGCCGCTGCTGCAACTGCTGCTGCTAGCACCAATGTTTTAGCTCAATTTGCTAACTCTGGTCCTGTTTCTATCTTATGTTATTGTCTTTCTTCCATTCTTATGACCGTTGCTAACAAGTACGTCGTTTCAGGTTTAGATTTTAACTTAAATTTCTTCATGTTAGCAGTCCAATCTGTTGTTTGTACCATTGCTATATCTATCTTAAAGGCTTTAGATATCATTACCTTCAGAGAATTCAACTACAATGAAGCTAGAAAATGGTCTCCAATTGCCTTTTTATTAGTCGTTATGATCTATACTTCTTCAAAGGCTTTACAATTCTTATCAATTCCAGTTTATACCATTTTCAAGAATCTTACCATCATCTTAATTGCTTACGGTGAAGTCTTATGGTTTGGCGGATCCGTCACTTCTATGGCTTTAGGTTCTTTCCTATTGATGGTTTTATCATCTGTTGTTGCTGCTTATGGTGATACCAACGCTGAAGGTACTTCTAACTTAAATATTGGTTACTTATGGATGTTCCTTAATTGTTTTACCTCTGCTTCTTTCGTCTTAGTCATGAGAAAGAGAATTAAGTTAACAAACTTCAAGGATTTCGATACCATGTACTATAATAACTTACTCTCCATTCCAATCTTATTAATTGCTTCTTTAGTTTTCGAAGACTGGTCTTCAGAAAACTTGGCCTTAAATTTCCCAGAAGAATCAAGAAATGCCGTTTTCTCAGCAATGGTTTTCTCAGGTGTTTCCTCTATTGGTATCTCCTATTGTTCAGGATGGTGTATTAGAGTTACCTCTTCCACCACTTACTCCATGGTTGGTGCTTTAAACAAATTACCAATTGCCTTATCTGGTTTAGTCTTCTTTGATGCCGCCGTTAACTTTTTCTCAATCACTTCCATTTTCATTGGTTTTGCTGCTGGTATTGTTTACGCCGTTGCCAAACAACATCAACAAAGGGCTAAGGATTCTTTACCAAAATAATTTAAGTACGTTTTTTTTTGCCCAGCCTTATAAGAAGCAATAAAAGTATATTAGATAACGTTTTTGAAATAGAAAGATCATTCATCAGTCTCATTAAACCCAATACAATACCACCATTAAACCACGAAATATGCATTAAATATTCATATATAACATTAGGATTCATTAAAGTGTTTTTTTTATATAATATAGATACATATACTTTCACCTCCTAAATGGACAATTTATCGAAATATTGTTACTTTTCTATATTGTAATTTTCTTTAGCTTTATTTCATATCATTTTGATCTAGTTGTTTAATCATCTATTTATCGATTTTCAAACTGAAATCAATCACTTTGCAACCTTGATGGATTGAAGAAGTAGAATAAATATCAATGTCATTACATAAATAAGTCGATAAATTATCGATTGTCAAACCTCCTGAACATTCTAACAAGAAGTTCTTGTTTGTATTAGTAAATTTTGACTTAAGATCTAAGGCTACAACTTTCAATGCATCACCTGTGAAGTTATCCAACATGATAATATCAGCGCCTGCATTAATTGCTTCTTCGGCCTCTTCTTGACTTTGGACTTCAACCTCGATCTTTGTAGAGAAACCAATAACATTTCTAGCATTTTCAACTGCTCTGGTAATTGATCCAGTTGACCAAATATGGTTGTCCTTCAACATGATCATCGAACTTAAATCATATCTATGAGAATCACATCCACCTACAAGCATGGCATATTTTTCCAATAGTCTAAGACCAGGAGTAGTCTTTCTTGTTCCGGCTATAATACCTTTGTATCCACCTTGGCGTGATTTTGTTATAGTCAAATGACTTTGTGTACTGATACCACTTAATCTACACAAGATATTCAAGGATAATCTTTCAGCAACAAGAATGTTACGTACTTTACCTTGTACTTTCGCCACAACAATCTTACCACTTGATTCATCAGTTGGTTGCAAATAAGACCCTTCTTCGAAGAACCATTCGATATTGAGCTCCAATTGTTTGATCACTTCATTGACAAATGGAACACCACATAATACACCATCACTTTTCATGTACAAAGTGGCACTTTGTTCTGTTTCTCCAACGACATATCCACCATAGTCAAATGATGGAATATCTTCAGAGATCCATGCAGTTATATCCTGCTTCCATTTACCTGATAAAGGGAGTAAATGAGCATATTTTGGGTTTGGATTCGAGAAGTTTGCAGCAGACATCTTGATTTATCCTATTCCTCGATATAATACAATCTTTTGTCTTCAAATGATATCACGAACCATCGGCTGAAAGATAATGGCCCCACTGATATTTGATGTTGGAGAAATCTGACAATCCAGTATCCCCGATCTTCCTTCTGCCTCGGACAATCCGCAGCAGATCGGTGGTGTACCGATGTGATCCCCTTGTACGCGAGAAAAGGGTGTTGGCATATATAGATATATTATTTATATCTCTAGGGTTCCTACAGGTGAATCTAAATGCATTGTTCATGGTGATACATCGCATATGAGATTGACATAGTTGCTAAGGTACTAAACCTATACACAATTTGCACACAGATGCAAAAGCTAGAAGCCTCTAAAAATGAGGAGCAACTTCCCCCAATATCTTCCAATCGGCGTACGAAAAGAAAATTAAATAATCGAAATAACGATGAAGAAAACAATCACGACAATAATGACATAAATATTGTGGAAAGTAGCAAGGATACCAATACATATCATGAAGGTACACCGAAGAAGAGAGTTAGGTTGGTTCAGATGCATTTCCAATCGTCAATCAAGCAAAAAGTATGTCCTCAATGTCAGATGTCGTATCTACCCCACGTTAAGGAGGATTCTAAACTACATGAAAAATTCCATTCACAAGCTATGGAAGGTATACCGACTACTTTGAAATTCTCCAAAATCATCAAGGATAATATACCGCTTCTATACAAATCTAAGAGAATGAATTGTAGCATAGTGGAAGTTAATATAACGAAATCGAGAGAGGTCTCGATCGCTAATGATTTCTTGAAAATCGTAAACACTAACTTAAATGCTCCAAAAGAGACTTCAATGTGGGCGAAGGGCAAGGGTAAAGTATTCCTATTTGTTGCTTCCAATAGGGTCATTGGGATAGTATCAACAGAAGAGTGCAAAATTGGCCATTGGCTCATTTATGAAACGGGAAATCTTGTGCCCAATCAAGAAACCCCCGTACAGATAGGTATATCAAGGATATACGTTAGCAAAGAGTTCCGCAGAAATGGGTTGGGATTAACTCTGCTGAATATAGTTAAGGATCATACTATTTACGGTATGTCTTTGAAAGGAACACAGATAGCATGGAGTCAACCTTCTGAATTTGGTGGGAAGTTAGCCATGAAATTTAACGCCGTTAAGCATAAGAGTGGCAAATATCTGATACCTGTATACACTGAGGGTGAAGAGCAGGAGAAGCAAATAATAGACAAGCAATAACTGTATATATATATATGTCTATATAACGTTATGTAACGCATGCATTAATGAACGTTTCCAATACGGGAAAGCAAGTGATAACTGAAAAGTTAGAGCGCGTCGCGTCTTCTGATCTTCCGTTTTGCCCTAAATTTTTTGATATATTTCACTGTTGCGTATCTGATCTGATATACTCTTTTACTAATGATCCCTCTCGTACTCAAATAGAAGAACCAGATACCAAATGACTGAACTTACAGATTTCGAAAAGCAGAGGCAGCTGAATATCTCCAGAAATAAAGAGCTCTTCAAGAAGCTGAATCTTGATACTGCATCAAGAGATTTTCATAACGACGCACCCCTTAGCTCAGAAGCTAACAATCGAAGAAGAAAAGCAAATGCTCCCGCCAGAGGAGTCGCCAAAAAGTCCAAGGTGAACAAGGAGCCCAACATGCCAACCCGTAGATCATCCAGATTGGCGGGTGTTACCCTTGACAGCAAAGAGGAAGTACAATTAAATACGAAGTTGGAGGATGAGAGAAAGAAAAGAGACGATGAAGAAAGATTGAAAAGAATTAGACTTACTGGTGATATCAAACTTACAGATGTCATCACTGATGAATCTGCAATTGCCAAATTCGCCTCGGGCAAGGGGTTTTCCTTCGGTGATTTTTTCGAAACGATGAAGAACTCCAAGAGTAAAGGTCAGAACATCAAAGTTAAGAACGAAGACGATAAGGATGTCGATAAGTTGCGTTCAACACTAGATAAACTTGAGTTATATCCTCATTTCCACCCAAATGATGTCAAGTTGACTTCACAGCGAATGACAGCCATTACATTCCATCCAAATAACAACAAGAAGTTGATTATCGGTGGAGATACAAATGGAGAAATGGGTATTTGGTCTGTAGAACCAGAGAAGGACTCAGACGAAAATGAGACTAGTGAACCCAATATCATGCATTTTAGAGTGCATGGTAAGAATATTCCTAGATTTGAATTTGCCAAGGATTCCTCCCATGAAATATTGTCATGTTCCTATGATGGCTCCATCAGATCAATGGATCTTACAAAATTCATTTCCAAATCGGTGCTAGAATTTGATGACGCTTACGGGAATGCATCTGGAATTTCAGATATTAGAGCTATTAATGGCAACCTTATCTATTTCACCACATTGCAAGGTGAGTTTGGAAAATTGGATCAAAGGTTGAAGAACAATAATCAAAGAGATCAGCTGGGTGTCTTGAGATTACACGAAAAGAAAATTGGATCGTTTGCTGTCAACCCTAGTTTTGAGCACCAAATTGTCACAGCATCATTGGACCGTAGTATGAGAGTTTGGGACCTAAGAATGATCAACAAGTCAAATTCATGGACCGATTCCTTTGCTGACGAAGATACCCCCCATTGTATTGGAATGTATAGCAGTAGATTAAGTGTCTCAACGGCAGATTGGAATAATTCTGGAGATATAGTCTGCAATGGTTACGATGATACCGTCAACATTTTCAACTTGGGAGATACCTCAAAGAAAGCTAAGACGTTCCAATACCCAATTATCAAAGAAGAGGTGGCAAATGTTGAAGATGATGAGTTTAACAAGACAATTCCAAATAATCTAAAACCTAGTCATACTTTAAAGCATAACTGTCAGACGGGTAGATGGGTTTCTATTTTAAAGGCCAAGTGGCAGGTCAATCCCTCTGATGGAGTTGAAAAATTTGTCATTGGTAATATGAACCGTTATTTCGACGTCTATAATAAGGATGGTGTCCAATTGGCGCATCTAGGTTCCAGTTTTATGACTTCGGTCCCTGCTGTTTCCGCTTTTCACCCAACAGAAAATTGGCTCATCGGGGGTAATGCAAGTGGTAAAGCATTCTTGTTTTCATAGAAAGTTACGTATTTTTCTTGTTTGTAATCAAAGAAATAAACTGTATAATTATTTAGCGATTTATTAATTAATGTATACGTAGGAAATTATTATCTTTTTTTTTTGTATGATCTTTATCTATGGATCGTAAACGTCACATTCAACTTCGACTTGCATACCTGGCAAAGCCAACTTTGGAACTTGAATACAAGTCCAGACAGGTTGATGATTTGGCATAATCTCCTTGAATTTTTCAACAAAAATCTCAAACGTTTCATCGACATTTACGTGATAACTTCTAATGCTAGCAATTTTATCGAAGTTCTCGATGCCGTATAACTTAAGACATTTTAAGATATTGGAAAACGCATTGTCAATTTGTTCCTTGGTATCAGCTGGGACGTCACCTTTGTCATCCCATCCACCTTGACCAGAAAGACGAATTGTGGATCCAAATTTCACTGATTGCGAGTAAGAGTATAATTCTTTATTGGTTTCACCAACACCTGAATAATTTTTGAAGACAGCTTTATCGGTAGACATTTTGTTTTGAGTTAGGTTTGTTAAGTTTTGAACGAATTGTAAGCCCACATAATTTCTCTTGGGACTGTTGTACTTTGGGAGGGGGCATTCAGATGGGTATTTATATCGATTAAACTATAATCCTTGGAGCTCAACTTGAACCCTCGTCCCAATTAGGAAACTTAGTACGACCATTTCTGCAGCTAAGGATAGATAACTTGTTTATCTTGCATGCGCCCATCGACGCTCTCTGGGGACGACCCTTGATCTTGCTTTTTTGCAATTCTGGCTGATGTAAGCCACAAAAGTTTTTCGTAAGAGGCACCGTGGATGAAAAGTGATCAGGTTTTCAGATATTTAAATAAGGGCTGGAGGTTTTTAGTGAAGGGTTATAGATAGACAAAGTATATCAACGGATTGTTATCTGCAAATAGCTCTTGTCATTTGATAAATGATGTCCAATATTGCGGACGTTTTCAACCCTCCTACACCAAGGGACTTGACACCAGAAGAATCAAAAGATTGCATACCATGTCAATTTATACAAACGTTTACTAGTATGGGTGTTGGCACCTATTTTCTTATGTCACCTCCTAAGGGAAATAATCCAAAGGTCCCCACAGGTCCTATTTGGACTAACTCGCTGAGAGTGATAGGTGCTGCCTTAATCTTAAACGGTATCCGTAGAGGCGGTCAAGGTTGGTTATGGGACAAAGATAGGGAATATAAGGATTGGAAGTTGAGTGCATGATCAATCTTGCCAACTAGAAACGTTGGTAGTTGTGTTTGGATCTTGTTCAGTCAATGTTGACATGTGTGTTCCCAGCAGGATATCTTCCTTGTATAAATATATGTATTGGGTTTTTTGCGCAAAATAGGGTTTGCTTCCTGTATATATATGACCTAGTCGAAGATTAATAGTTTAGCTAGCTCAGAAGACATTAATACAAAACTTGCGAATGTATATATATGTAACATTTTGAACTAAAGGCTCTTCTTTAATGTGGTGTGGTATATCTGCTATATGGGGGCCAAGTGCTGCTCTGTCTGATCTTGATCATTGGGCCTGTTCATCGACACTCTGCGATTTAGCGTATATGCTCAGAGGGTTGTGCAATCCAAGACTTCAATGATCATCCCTGGCCAATTGTGGTATTCCAAACAACTTTAAATCGAAGCTTCAATACGTAGTTAGCATTGACCAAAACTTTCTTGAAGATGGCCCAATTGATAGCCTAATCAGTCTTTTTAACTCTAAATACATGGGTCTACAGCGAGAGACTAGCGGCTCTAGGATAAGGAGCAAGTTCTCGAATTTTGGCCCTTTTACTTTCCCAATCAGGAAGTTCATTGGCCTAATGTGAGCGATGCTGGATGTTATCTGATCCTGCCCATATAAATAGACTGCCAGATTTCCTCCTTTACATAATTGTTCAATCGTTGGATTGTTCATCAGGAAATTATATAATAATATAATACATCAATTGAGTTACAATGGCTGAGTTATTCAAGAAGCTTACATTTGAAAACGGTGTTACCGTTGAACAACCATTAGGGTTATTTATCAATAACGAATGGGTATCTACCGATAAAACAATTTCAACTGTCAACCCAACTACTGGTGAAGTTATTGCAGAAGTCTTTGCAGCTGGTCCAGGCCATGTTGATGACGCTGTTGCTGCTGCTCGTGCTGCTTTTGAAAGCGATGAATGGAGTGGTATTTCAGCTGCCGAGAGAGGAGACTACCTTTACAAGATTTATGAAATCATGAAAAGAGATTCCGAAATCTTTGCCTCAATTGAATGTACTGATAATGGTAAACCATGGGGTGAATGTCTTGAAGGTGATATGGCTGAAGCATGTGATGTTTTCAAGTATTTCGCAGGTTTTGCTGACAAAATTACCGGTAAGACCATTGAACCAATGCCAGGAAAGTTAGGTTACATGAGACCAGAACCTTTAGGTGTCTGTGGTCAAATCATTCCATGGAATTTCCCAATCATGATGTTCTCTTGGAAAGTTGCCCCAGCTTTGGCTTGTGGTAACACCGTTGTCATCAAATCATCTGAAATCACCCCATTGACTGCTCTTTATTTCGGTAAAGTTGTTCTTGAAGCTGGTATTCCAAAGGGTGTAATTAACATTCTTTCTGGTTTAGGTGCCGATTGTGGAAGTGCTCTCGCCTCCCATAACGATGTTGATAAGGTTGCATTTACTGGTTCTACTGCCACTGGTAAGAGAATTATGGAAGCTGCTGCAAAATCTAACTTAAAGAACGTCACTTTAGAATGTGGTGGTAAATCTCCATACATTGTTTTTGAAGATTGTGACCTAGAGCAGGCCGTTAAATGGGCTTATATTGGTATTTTCTACAACAAGGGTGAAGTTTGTACTTCTTGTTCAAGAATTTATGTTCAAGAGACCATTTACGACAAGTTCTTAGAAGCTTTTGTCAAGCATTGTGAAGAGACGGTCAAAGTTTCAAGTCCATTTGAAGAAGGATGTACTATTGGTCCATTAGTATCAGACTTACAATACTCCAAGGTCAAATCATATGTTGAAATTGGTAAGAAAGAAGGTGCCAGACTTATATACGGTGGTGATTTCCACGATGGTCCAGGTTACTTCATGACGCCCACCATCTTTGCAGATTGTACACAAGAAATGAGAGTCAACAAAGAAGAAATTTTTGGTCCTGTTGTTTCCGTTTCCAAGTTCTCTACTGTTGAAGAAGCCATTGCCAAGGCCAATGATTCCGAATACGGTTTAGCTGCCGCTATCTTCTCTGATAACATCACCAAGTGTCACAGAGTTGCCAACAAATTACAAGCCGGTATGGTCTGGATCAACTCAAATGGTGATTCCCACATTGGTATTCCATTTGGTGGTGTTAAGGCATCTGGTATTGGCAGAGAATTAGGACCTTATGCGTTGGATATGTACACTTCTACTAAGGCCATTCACATCAACATCGGTGAACCTATATAAATTTTAGCTTACGCTAACAAACACTCTACATAACTGCCATAGGCAAATCTATCGAATAGATTCATCATCATCATGATAATAATAATATTAACATTGACGATAATAATAATAATAATAACAGTATGATTTTCGTTGACCTCGTAAACCGAAACTCTGCCATTTTCCGAATTTACCGAATTTCCATAATGAGGGCGATCTCTAAACAAAACAATTTGTTCCAGTTCTTTGATTGAATGACTCTCGTATCAAACCAGTGACAAAATGTACTGTCTGCGCCGCTTTCCTACTTATCTTTGTACGTGAATCTAGGGATAAATGCATCCATCAATTAGCTTCCGCTGTTTGTGTCTGCGTTCCTGGATTCAGAAAAAATAAAAATAAATGTCAGACGCGGCATGAAGACAGGCGTTTGAAATGCCGAGGAGTATCTAACCTAATCTCGATTAACCGTTTTGGCGACTTGTTTTGGGGTTCCGTATGGATTTTTACTGCGTAGATGAATATGTATATATATATTTGTTGCAAACTGGTGGAGATCAAGGTCCACTGTGCGCATTACCAGACGCATGTCAGTTACCAGATAAGAAGAACCAGGCGCGGTCCGGCTCTCAAAAGAGACGCATTTGTCACTTTTGGATCGACATGAAATTGCGAGTAAAAAAGAAAATAAAAACATCTAAGCCCTTCTCGCTGCGCTGAAATGCAATTTATATCCGGATATTCCTCGATCTCTTCATTAATATACTGTTTATTATTCTAGATAAACTTTTCTCCGTGATAGCTGAAACTTCAAGAAAAATGGTACAATTGAAAGCTTCCAGATTATCGGCACTTTCGTGCTTGGTGGCTAACTCACTCGCATGGAGTCCCACAGATTCATATGCTCCAGGAAATGTCTCTTGTCCTTCATATCTAGGAGAAAGCAGCCACAACACTACTGACTTCTTGGGTTTAGCAAGAGCTGCTAGTGGTCTTTCTACTTCAGAAGAAGACTGGATCGATGAACGTCATAAAATCACTGACGAGAATTTAAAATGGTATCTTGATTTGGCCAATATGACCGATTTTGATACCGACGACTTTATGGACTCTTTGAATAGATCCATTAACATTGGCCTTGCCTTTTCAGGTGGTGGATACAGAGCCATGTTAAACGCAGCAGGTCAAATTTCTGGTCTTGATAACAGAACTGACGGTTGTTTCGAACACGGTTTACCAATCTTGCCAGCAGTCTCTTATGTATCAGGTTTATCCGGTGGATCGTGGTTTCTTTCAACTTTGGCTTTCAATAACTGGACTAGTGTACAAGACATCGTTGATCAAAACGGTCAAGATGACGCCATTTGGGATTTAACTGAAACTATCTTTGCCGATGATGGGTTTAACATTTTTGGTGATTTAGGCTATTGGAGTGATATTTCAGACGATCTGAAGGCCAAGAGAGATGCTGGTTTCAACTTAAGTTTGACTGATCCATGGGGTCGTACTTTATCTTATCAATTTTTCCCTGGCTTGAAAGACAATGGTGCCTCTATGACCTTCTCTTCTTTAAGAGACTTCCCAGTTTTCAAAAACCATGAAATGCCTTTCCCAATTATCGTTACAGATGGTAGGACTCCAGGTTCTTATATCATTTCTAGTAACTCTACTGTTTTCGAAGTCAATCCTTTCGAAATCGGTTCTTGGGATCCATCTTTGTTCGCCTTTACTGATCTTGAATACCTTGGAACAGACGTCAAGAATGGTTTCCCAGTTAATGACGATAATTGTATTGCAGGTTTTGATAACACTGGTTTCATGTTCGGTACCTCCTCGACTTTGTTCAACCAATTCTTATTACAGCTTAATACCACTGGTGTCTCCGGTATCTTGTATGACTTGCTCGATGATTTCTTAAAGGATTTATCTAGTGATTATGATGATATCGCTATTTACAGACCAAATCCATTCTATGCTACTGAATGGGGTACCTCCGATGACTTAGCCAGTTCAGATACCTTATACCTTGTCGATGGTGGTGAAGATTTACAAAACATTCCATTTGCTCCTCTATTACAAGCCGATAGAGACATTGATGTTATCTTTGCCTACGATAACTCTTATGATTCAGATGAAACCTGGCCAAATGGTACCGCGATGGTTGCCACTTACGAAAGACAATTTACCGATCAAGGTAAAGGTACTGCTTTCCCATATGTTCCAGATGAGACGACATTTTTGTCATTGAATTTGACCGCTAAGCCAACTTTCTTCGGTTGTTACTCAAAAAATTTAACAAGTCTTATGGAAGAAGTTGGAACTGATTTCGTCCCACCTTTAATCGTTTACATGGCTAACAGACCATTTTCCTTCTACTCAAATACATCAACTTACAAGATGTCATACGAAGACGATGAAAAGTTGTCCATGATTCAAAATGGTTTTGAAGTTTCCTCCAGATTGAACTTGACTTTAGACGATGAATGGAGGGCATGTGTTGGTTGTGCTATCGTTCAAAGAGAAACAGAAAGATTAGGTCTTGATATGGGTGAGCAATGTCAAAGTTGTTTTGATGAATACTGTTGGGATGGAACTTTGGATACAGATCTTGCCGATGTTAAAGTCAATTTCACCGAGACCGGTATGACTGATGGTGCTGAAGATACCAATAACACATCTGGTAGTTCTGCAAACCTCAGTTACATGCCTTTCAACTTTAACAGTTGGGCAACTGGTCTTCTTGCTGCCGCAACAATCTACATATTCGCCTGATTGGTTGATGATAAAATCTTTCCAACCTCCACCATATGTCGTTCGTTTATACTTTTAATGTGATACCAATAATATGTAGACTTTTGATTGTATAATTTAAGAAATATTTGTATTACCATTACTATTATAGTTATTGTTAATTGTTACTATTATTTTATTATTGAATCTTATATAAATTAAATAGGACTCGTTGAAAGAGAAAAGAACAGCAATAAATAAGAAAAAAAAATTAAAATTAAAAAGAAAAATTAAGTTCCTTGAAGAAAAATGATCTTATACGTCCAGATTTCTTCAAATAAAGAAAGTGATAAAAAATTTGATAAAAGAAGAAGAGGAGCGGAGATCTAAGAAAGGAGAAAGAACTTTGAAATAGGGAGTGAACAAACGTGAGTTTGGTTGGGACGAATAGAAAAGAAAGACGGTGAAGAAACTTATTTATTATTAAATCAAAGCAAAGAAAGGAGTCTAGAAGTCATTAAGTCATTATTAGTACATTGAACAGTATGATATGTTATTTGTATAGTTGGTAGGGACATGAATTTCAAAATTTGAGTCCAAAAAAATAAGAAACCGGTGAAATAATTTATATGGCCTTATAAATAACACTTTGCAAATACGCTTTGTGGTTGATATGAACTTATAGCTTGTAAGTATTACTGAACTTCCATTGACTCTATTGTCTGAGTAATAAATCGTTCGCTCTCTCTGTTGTTGTTTGATGGGTTAGTGTGTTTTTCTTTTTTGTTTTTTTTATGGGTGATGTGTGTTTTTTTAATTTTTTTTGAGTTTTTTTAAATGATTTAGTGGTTATTTCAAATACTATGGTGCGTGCACTAATTCCTAAGATGCATGGATGATGATGACTTGGCGGATATGGATATGAGTGTGATATAGCGATATGTTGATTTGTCACATATAGGTATTTGTAGTATATTTGCAGCACCTAATATCTAATTATTGTTGTTGTTGTTGGGGCAGTTGTTCACCCGGTTGAATTGGTTGACCGTTATATTGGGCTCTACCATTTCTTTCATTACCATTTGGTAATTGTTCTAACTTGAATGGTCTTGGGATGTTATCAGGTTCACCAACAACGTATAACTTTTGATCGATATCAGCTGGGATTGGTTGGATTTCAGTTCCTAATTCTTGTTCAATCTTGTATAGGTTGAATCTATCATTCCAATTAATTAAATTGATGGCAATACCAAAATGACCAAATCTACCAGATCTACCAATTCTGTGGAGATAAGTTTCGGCGGTCTTTGGGAAATCAAAGTTGATAACAACATTAACGGCCTGAATATCAATACCTCTGGTTAACAGATCGGAACAAACTAAGTTTCTAACTTTACCTTGTCTGAATTCGTGGAACACCTTGTTACGGGCAGCTTGTGGCATCCTAGCGTGAGAATAGTAACAAGAATAGTTTAATTCGGTAATCTTCTTTGATAATAACTCAACCCTGTTAGTAGAGTTACAGAAAATAATGGATTGATTGATGTGTAATTTAGAAAACAAAGTGTTTAAACAATGTAATTTTTGTTTCTCTTCGACGAATGCGTAATATTGTGTTATACCTTTTAAAGTTAACTCATCCATCAAATTGATTTCATAAGGTTTATGAAGATGTTCATCCATAAATGCTTTAACTGTCAAGGGGAAAGTAGCGGAGAATAATAAAGATTGATAACCGTTACCCTTACCGGTTTCTGATTGTGGGAAGAACTTTAAAATTTGCTCAATAATCATTTTGAATTCACGACTTAACATTTTATCGGCTTCATCCATGACGAACATTCTACAATCGTTTAATTCCAAAATATTTCTCGAAGCTAAATCTAATACTCTACCTGGAGTACCGACTAAAATATGGACTGGGTCGTGTAATCTAATGATATCATCTCTTAAATTGGTACCACCGGTAGATACCATAACTTGTATACCTAGATGATTACCTAAAGTCTTAACAACTTGAGATGTTTGTAAAGCCAATTCTCTTGTTGGAACCAATATTAAGGCTTGAATTTTATTTACCTTTGGTTTTATCTTTTCCAAGGTTGGAATAACGAAAGCAGCAGTTTTACCTGTACCATTTTTGGCTCTTGCTAATATATCTCTACCCATTAGGGCAACAGGGATTGATTCTTCTTGAATTGGGGATGGTTTCTCAAAACCGGCTTCGAAAATACCCATCAAAAGTTCTCTCTTCAAATGGAAACTTTCGAATGTATTACCCTTTGTGCCTAAAACATCGTCAGTTTGTGGACGACCATCCTTTGTTGGAATATTTAGATCTTGTTTCCAGTCTTGAGCAGTGGTCATTTTCGTTTATCTATGTGTGTAAATTATGTATATAAAAGTGATGTGTGATGATATAATTGAATATCGTTGGTTGATTGACTTGTTTGTTTGTTTCTTTGTTGGTTGATTGATTTATATTCTTGTATTAGTAAATAACAAGCTTGAAAAGAATACGGTTGTAATTTAAAAAATGAGTAGTATATTAATTGATATGAGATACTCTATATTGATCTGTGAAGAAAAAATTGACTCGAATGAAGCACTATCAGAAATAGGAGAATAAACAAGGATTCGACGAGTGGTAAAAGATTGATGATGATACGTAGAAATCGTAGTAGATAGACTAACTAATCCCACTCCCTCTTGTATCCCTGTAGCTTCAAAAATGGATTGTCTCAAGCAGGTGAAGTCGAGTGAGATTTTGTTGAAAAAAAGGGAAATTTTTGAGTGATGAGGGTTGAGGCGGGTAATGGCGAGCCTCGGGGATCTTACATGTAGATGATAATACATATCGTTTGTTACTTATCAACTGATTCACTCTGTGTGTTGGGTACCAATGGCCTTTACCTCTCGAACAAGAAAGACATTTACAGTATGGGGGTGAGTATATAATGAGTAATTTCTAGCGACTTGAACGGAGCTTTTTACTAACCGTAGTTTTAGAATGACGGGGGATCTATACCTACGAGGAGAGAGATCCTGAATTATAACACTCAAGAATTGTCAAAGCTGAAAAATGGTACAACTTCGAACTCTGACCTGGCATATTCGAAGCAATCGAATTCATGGACTCACTGCAAGTTGACCTTTGTGACAATATTCACCGATAGCAAGAATCCAGTAGTCAGTGACTACCTGGGTAACCTTTATTCGAAAGAAAAAGTTATCGAATATATATTGAGCCGGGAACCAAGACCCAAATTTGAACACCTCAAATCGATTAAAGATATAGTGGAATTAAAGGTAAAGTATGACGAAAAGAACAGGATCGTATGCCCTTTATCCTCGATTACTATAGATGTTAATGAGAAGAAAATCCCCTCTTTTGTCTATATTGTACCATGTGGATGTGTTATGGGGAAGAAGATATTGCTTGAACTGATGAAGAGTGGAGTTAGTAGGAAAGAAGGGGACAAGACGCTGCAAGACTTGAAAAGTCTTGAAACAACAGCTGGTTTAAATATGAAATGCCCGGTTTGTCAAGAAGAGTATAATACATCAGATATTATCGACATAAACTCAAATGATGCAAAAGTCCTAGAGAGACTTGAAAATAGATCGCATAAACTGAAAGAAAGGGGACTAAGTCATTCTTTAAAAGCGCTGAAAAAGGATAAGAAATCTAAGAAGAGAAAGCCTGAAGAGAATGTGGCAACCATTAGAAAGAAAATCAAGAGCTAGGTTAGATTAAGTTAAATAAGACAATTTATTCATCAGGTGTAGTTTTATTGATATAGTTTTATATTTGAAAATGTGGGTTTATATACATGGAATAGGTAAAAAGAAAAATAATCGTTGCATCGATGCTCTACTTCTAGTGATTATCGAGCAGTTGCCAGATGTATGTGTATTATATTGTGTGATAAGTATTGAATTAGTTTGAAGCTTCTTGTGGTTGATCTTGTTGAAGTTGTTGTAATTCTTTTTGTTGAATCAGTCTTCTCTCATTTTCTTTACCTGTGACGTATAAAGTATAACCAACATTAGCGGACATGTAGACTAGTAAGGCATAAGAGTTAGTAAACTGTATTCTGAAAGCAAAGAAAACAAAAGTGAATAGGAATGCATATACATACCAGTGAAACCGATTAAACCAAAGACGGTTGTTCTGTGAGCAATATCTGCGAGTCTTGAGTACCAAGGATAACTGGAAGCCATTTTGCGTGATTTTAAGTATTCTGTGGTGGATAGAAATTTCTGTAAACCAATAGACCTCTCTATAGCCTTGATATGAGCCTACTTTTGACTCAGATTTCTATTGCCAGTCTTCTAAAATTTAACACGAGAGGGAGGAGGGAGGTGGTTACGGAGCACTGTAGTTTTTCACCTCCCTCCCTCTCCCACGACGCGACTTCCCGGGAACCCAGTCGAGTCCGCTACACCCGTGCACCCCGCTGAGCAAGCAAGAAGGGTGTACGGGTGTGTGTTTCTGGTACCGAGCCATTACCGAGACGCGCGTTGAGGTTTTCTGGTGTGGTGCCTCGGCTGAAATTCTGCCTCCGCAATCTCTCCCTGCCAGCGCCCACTAGTCTTGTGTTTGGCAGAGCTGGCTATTGATTATCTGCGCATGTACGATTATACCCATTTTTCAAGCCGAGGACTCTTTTTTTTGGGAAAATATACTTCTGATCTATCGTGGGCACTCCGCTGTCAAGGCACTATTTAGGTGTTTATATATATATATATACGGTGCACTCGACAGCACTGTTCAGACCAGTAGCGTGGTGGCCCCGAGATCCATTGAGGCAGGCTACCAACAGGTTCGAAAGAGTCACTTTGGCTTCTTCAAATCCAAACGTACAAGAAAAAAAATCGAAAGGAAACAATAGGGATAATTTGTGGCATCCAGCATTTTAAGCCGATGCACAGATCACTTTTAGTATTTGTTTGTATTTATATATATATTTTCACTATAATCTTTTCCTCCCTTAAGGTTTGCCATAATTTCTGGGAATGATCTTACTTGTTTAAAACTTACCCCTTTTCTCCTTTCTTTTACGATATCTAAGTAACCATTCGAACAAACTTCGACAAGCTATTTCAGGAATAAATATATTTTGAAGGCACAATGAGCGAGAATAGACATTCAGTGGTGTCTTCCTCCGCTGGCTCAGGTAAGGAACATTTCACAGATGCCGAGTCCTCTTTGCACAACTCAGAATCCATAGTAGACTTAGACAATACAATCACCAATGACGATGTAATCGATGATGAAGAAAGTGGGATTGCGGGATTCACTCCTTCAACTGAAGACTCGCACTTAAATGATATGGCCCATTTGGAAAGAACCAGATCTGAAGTTTATGAAACAGAATTACAGAGTGAGGTTCAAAGAGTTATTAGTCATCATAGCTCTTTATTTTCTAAGAAATCAAATGCCACTATAAAGGCCAATACAACTGAAAACCAACAACACAACATAACGAGAGATGACACTGCAGAAAAAGAGATACCTTCTGCATCCTCTACGGGTGATGAAGAGCAAGAAGAAGATGGAGAGGGCATAGAACCAAAGGCAATGGATTGGGATTCTCCAAAGGATCCTGGTAATCCAGTCAATTGGCCGAGCTGGAAAAAATGGTATGCCACCATGACAGTTGCCTTTATCTGTTTAGTCGTCACGATTGGTTCTTCTATGTTCGTTGCAGGTGTTCCTCAAGTTAGAGCTGAATGGGGTACTTCAGAGACTTTGGGTTTAGCCGGTTTAACTTTTTACGTTCTTGGTTTAGCGTTTGGTCCTGTTATCGCTGCTCCGTTATCTGAAATTTTTGGTAGAAAAATTGTTTACTGTACAACTTTACCAACATCGATGTTATTTATTATGGGTGTTGGTTTATCACAAAATATTGGACAAATCTTAGTCTTAAGATTTTTCGCTGGGTTCACAGCTGCAGCTGCTTTGGCTGTTGGTGGTGGCTCTATCACGGATGTTTGGAGACCGCATGAAATTGGTTTAGCTATGACATGTTTCTGTCTAGCACCTTTAGCGGGTCCAGTTGTCGGTCCAATCATTGGAGGGTTTGTTGCAGAGAAAAAAGGTTGGAGATGGACTTTGTGGGTTAATTTAATGTTTGGTGGTGCCATTTTACCATTTGTACTTTTGATGCCAGAAACTTATAAACCCATTATCATGAGAAAGAGAATAAAGCAAAGAAATCTGAAACAAAAGAAAGGTTTACCATTAGGTCAATTCTTAGTAGCAGTTGTATTTATCACTCTATTGAAACCAGTTCAAATGTTGGTACTTGAGCCAATTGTCTTGGTTTTTTCCATCTATGCTGCTTTTATCTTTGCCGTTCTCTTTGGTTTCTTCGAAGCCTACCCAGTTATTTTTGAAGGTACTTATCACATGACTCAAGGTATTTCGGGCTTAACATTCATCGGTGTTGGTATTGGATTAATATTTGGTGCTATTACTTATGTCCTCGTTGATAAGTATGTATATTTCAAGAAACATTCAGATGGTTACATAGGTTTAAGAGATAAGCAGGGTAATAACTTACCTCCAACTCCAGAATCGAGATTGTTAACCTGTAAGATAGGTTCGATCACCCTTGGACCATCATTATTTTGGTTAGGTTGGACAGCTAGATCTAGTGTTCATTGGATGGCTCCTTTAGCCGCTGGTGTTCCTTTTGGCTTTGCTTTGATTTTGATTTTCTTTTCAATTTTAACCTATTTTTCAATGTCATATCCACCCCTATCGGTAGCTTCGGCTTTGGCTGCTAATAACTTGCTAAGATATTTGTTAGCTTGTATTTTCCCATTGTTTACTGTTCAAATGTACGAAAAACTAGGAAATGGTTGGGCTTCTTCTCTGTTAGGTTTTATTGGTCTTGCTTTATTACCTGTTCCGTGGATTTTCACCAAGTACGGTCCTGCTTTGAGAAATAAGTCAAGATTTGGTTTTGCTGCCATGCAAAAGGCTGCCGCTGTAGAAGCTGCTGCTGCCACTGATGTATAGGTTTTCTATAGCTTAACCGATACATTGGAAGTTATTAAATCAATAGAGTAATTTTACTCAAATTCCCACGAAGAACTTTTTTACATACCTACATTCATTTATAAGCATATCTTATCTAATTTCCAATGACAAAAATAATACTCATTTCAAAACCATTCTTATATATTGATTCTGTAGCATTCGTCAAAGAATGAAAACTCGAAGTTTACAGTATCATCGAAGACTTTGCGTAAATTTTCCTTACTAGAATCTTTCACTTTGGAGTTGACCTCTTCTGATAGGAACCTGCACCATTCAGTGAAAGCGGGCCCAGAATGTAACACCATCCATTCGTCATATAGCCAGTCTCCTAATTTATCTTGAATCGATAAGAACTTTTTACCCCAATCCAAATAAATTTCCTCCATAACAAATAAGATCAACATTATCTCTACATAATCCGCCTTTGCCGTCTTCTCATTTAAAAAGTCTAGGTATTTGTTAACGGACTTCAATTGTAACTTTTTGAATGTGTCAATTATAGTCTTGTCGTTGATTTTCTTTTCTAAAATCACCAATGATTCGGTAAAGTATGGATCTTCGTCGGCCATAATGAAATCCCATTGATTTTCTAACACTTTAGTGGCACCGTCATCATAAACCTTTGAGAGTTCAATTGCCCTTTTCAAAAGTCCAAGAAATGATACTGAGTATCTTGTATCTTGTTCGATATATACGTATTGGATATTGCTGGATAATTCTCCTTTGTTCCAATCTGTCGTCAATGGGTGACTGGTAACTTCCCCCCATTTTTCTTTACATCCATCTTTCAATTCAGCTATAAACGAAGGCATCTTTTTAGTTATTTCTGGGGCTTAATTTTTGTTATAAGTATCTGCATATATGTATAAGAGTACCTTTTCACCTGTAATCAATGTTTGAACCGGCCCTCGTACATCAAAGCTCCGTACATTTTCTGGGGGCCACAGCTTATGCGAATCTCCATTTCTCGATTTGCAGATTTGTGAGGGGTATGGCTCTTCCTGTATGGCTTTTTAATTTTCATAAAATTGTTTTTAAACATGAAGGAATGTCCCTTTGGTAATGTTCTCTTTTTTATTCATGTTATTAGAGTTTGATTTTTGATACTCTACTTATCAATTAAGAAAATGGCTTTCAAACTACCAAAATTCGACGAATTGCCTAACAAAGCTCGTTACTGGAAATGGGGACCGCCTGGATCTGCTGAAGAAGCAAAAGGTATGCTTAACCTTCTAACAGAAGATGTTGTCAGAGAAGCAGCCAAGGAGATCAAAACCGGTGAAAGATCGTGTATAGGATGGGAGTTTGGTAAGATGGAGTATCCTCCTTTCAAAAGAATTAGAGGTTCTGTGTCAATTAAGTATGTGAATCCCCCAACTTCCCTTGACGATGAATATCACTTTAATCCTCAATCATCTTCTCAATGGGATGGTTTCAGACACTTTGCTCAACCGATTAGGATAAACGATGATGACTCAATAGTTACCCAAGAGGAAGAGTCTAAGTTGGATATCAATGACAAATTTGTCTGGTATGGGGGTACCACGAATCAAGAGATTTTCAACCTCGATAATGATAGGATCTCCATTCATCATTGGGCCAAAGAAGGGATCGTAAGTAGGGGAGTTTTCATAGATTACAAATTATGGGCAGAAAGACAAGGTATTGATTACAAATGTTTCTCTACATATGAGATTAAATTGGAAGATGTTCTGAAAATCGCTGATGAGAACAATATCACATTTAGAACAGGGGATATACTGTTTATCAGAACTGGAATGATCAAGGAGTGGGAAGGCTGGTCTGAGGAGCAGAAGATCAAGTACAGTACAAAGGGACCTTGGGAACATGCAGGTATAGAAGCAACAGAAGAGGTTCTTAGGTTTCTTTGGGATAATCAATTCGCAGCTGTGGCTTCAGATTCCATTGGGTTTGAAGTATACCCGTGCAAAAACAATAAGTTCAGATTACATGCACACTTACTCGCTGGTTGGGGTATGCCAATTGGCGAGATATTTGATCTTGAAAAACTGAGTGAAATATGTGAAAGAACCAAAAGGTATACTTTTTTCTTTTCGTCTGTGCCATTCAACGCTGTTGGAGGTGTTTCTTCAGCTCCAAACGGAGTTGCTATCTTCTGAGGATAGCCGCTTGCTTATCTCTTTGATTGAGAAGCTGGTGAAAAAAAAGAACAAGGCGCGTTTAGATTATCTGGTCCTCGCTCAAAATGGTTAGAGAAGGGGGTTATCCTCAGCACGGGTCTGCATGAAAGGATTTGAAAGTACCCCTTGGTTTGAAGATTTGCAATCTTTTCCTCTTCTTCTTCTTCTCCTTCTTCTTTCACTTTATTTGAAAAATTAGATTGATAGATACATATTCACATAGCCACTTTTAATATATACATCTTTTTCATATACAATGATTCCTCCATCAGACTTATCAAAACCTATCTCCGGTACCTTTCACGAATACGAATCAAGATTGACTGCTTTTGAATTCGGACATTTGAACTCCAAGAAAGTTTTGATATTTGTTGGCGGTCTGGGTGATGGTTTCTTAACCGTCCCCTATGTTCCTCCAATGGCTAAAGAATTGGAAAAGGTCGGTTGGTCAACAATTCAAATTTTGTTTCAAAGTTCTTACATAGGTTGGGGTAGTGGATCTTTAGAAAGAGATTCTACCGACATTAACAAACTGGTCAAATACTTGAAATCAGATATTGGTGGAAACAGAGAGCAAATAGTTTTAATGGGACACTCTACCGGATGTCAAAATACCGTCCATTACTTGACTAAAAGTGGATTCGGAGATTCAATTGACGGTGGTATAGTACAAGCTTCTGTATCCGATCGTGATGCTATGGTAGGCATTTACGGTAGCGAAGAGGCTGTTGCAGAAACCGCCGAATTTGCTAAATCATTAGTTGATGCTGGTAAAGGTAATGAATGGATGCCATCAAAGTATACAGACAATTTCTTTGGTGCTCCAATCAATGCATATAGATGGCACTCCTTGTCTTCTAAGAGAGGAGACGATGACTTTTTCTCCAATGATTTAAAAAGTGAAGATCACGCAGAGACTTTTGGTAAAATTAAGAAGCCATTTATGATTGCATTCAGTGGAAGTGATGAATTTGTTCCTCCTTCCGTTGATAAAGTAGCACTTGTAGAAAAATTTAAAAAAGCAGTTGATCCAAAATATCTATCTAAACACAGTGCTATTATCGAAGGTGCTCTTCATAATGTCGGTACCCAGTCGGCACCAAATTCAGCATCAGATTTGATTACAATGGTTAAGGCCTTTGTCGAAGACTTATAGAACTATTTACATAATAAACGTTAAATCTGAGTGTATTTTATCAAGTTATCGTTAAAATAGTAATAAAAAATAAACATATCCACCCAATTAGGTAAAGTTCATTCATAAACTGCATATATACATATGTATACTCTCTAGTTGTCGAATCTGAAGACTTCTTCCAAAGACACCCACCATCCTTTTTTGTCCCTGGAACCAGTGGCGCCTTCAACTAGAGTTTCTTGCATTTTGTCGGTCATTTCCCACCATTTGAAATTTCCTTCATCTTCACTACTCAATTTGCTATCTCTTTCCCAGTTATTACCGGTGTATTTGAAGTTGGCAATCAATAGATCGAAATCGGGCGAGTAATGGATCGAGTAATCTTCTATATGGTATTTCTTCAAGTTTTCAGCAACTGGCTTCCAAATGTCTTGGTGCACTTTTTTGTACTCCTCTAAACACTCTGGTTTCAATTTGATGATTTGGCAAATACGAACGCCTGGATGTTTCTCTGACATTTTATTTGGTTTAATAATAACAATGGGTAGATGGTTATATTTGCTATTATGTTCGTCTGGCATCGGAGAAGGGAGAACAAAAAATCTGGAGAAGTGATCCCTCTTCATATATTTATACCTCGTCGAGAGAACAGCGAGCGGAGTAATATTACAGCGACGGTTATAAACCGAATTTCGTGGGGATTTTTTTTACAATGTACGTATGGATTCTGAAATATATATGTAGAAGTGCTATTATTATTACCTAAATGTTTATACTATTTTAAAAGAATATCTATAGGCTGTCTCCGATGTACGCTAACATGTAAATAGCGGAGATACCATATTGAGCAGTGATATTGGTTGAATTCCATTCTGCTTCTTCAGTGGCACCGCTCAAACTATCATAAGGCTGTAGTTTCTTGAGAGACCACTCTTTCATGGTATAGCCGTCGGTATTGAAGAATTGATTCCACGCTTCCTTTGAAGTATATTCGTTATCAAACAACCAACTAACGTGTGCAGTACATCTGGCGTGCGATTGCTGGAGAGAAATGTTTTCTAATGGAAACTCAAATCCAAATGTATCTTTCTGTAACTGTGGGGATCCATTGAAACAAATAGCATAATCGGTCCAGAACTTTAAAAACTTTTTGTATAGAGAACCATCTACATGCTTCACAATTTGTAACAATTCGGTTACAGACTCGTTCATACCGAATACGGTGGTCAAATGAGAAATCGCCCAATCGGGGGTTGGGGGTGGGACTCCAATACAATCACCGGTTGTAACATTCATGTAGACAGCATTGTTGGCCAATCCATGTTTCAGTTTTGTTAAGGACTCTATGGAGTTCAGCAATCTTTTCTTGGCATTCTCCCAATCTTCTGTTCTTCTCTCCCAGCAGGTCATCCAAGACCCAATAATTGAACCCCAATCTAATCCAATGTTAGCTAGTGCATACCCATCTGGTATATGTGGATCTTTAGCTTGAACTTTTCTATGTGAATCCAAACCAAGCATGGCTTTTTGGCCATTCTCCAACTCTTGCATCAGCTCTCCGGTTCTTTCGTCTCCACCACTCAAATAGTAATAAAACCTTCTAAACAGTACGTTTGATATTCTCAATTGTTTCGATGAATCACTCCAATGCTGAACTCCGTGCCTTGTTCCAAAGCCTTTGAACTTACCTATGTGGTATACATCAACCTCACCAGTGTGTTTGGTCATTGCTTCGGCGGTTCTAAATACTTTTGAATCGCCTGTATGCAAGAAGTATAACCATAACCATAAATCTGTACTTAGTTCTGAATTATCCCAAGCAAATCCACCAACATCGTACCTCCATTGATGTCTGAATGTGTCTGGTGTGTGTTGGAAATCACCATAATCCCAAAATCCATACCAATCATGAAGATTGATTTGCTCGGTGTAATAATCAAATAACAACTTCAAATTCTCTTCTATTTCGATTTCTTTCTTACTTGGCTTAGTATTAGCCACTTTATAGCCTGGTTTCCAGAACGGCAAAACCTCGGTTGAATGAATGTAGGGCAAATTGGCAATGTAAAGTGGAGGGTTCCTGACACTATATACAAACTTTGAGAACTCTTTTTTAGAGATAATCTCGGTAGAAGGAGTGGTAGGTTTCAAAAATATTTCAAAACTTCTTGAAACTCCCTTTGGATCACAGAATCCCGGCTCATAATCTTCGTAAGTGACCCAAAGACCATCAATCTGAGATTCGTACGTATCCTGCCCCAGACCATCATAGTAAGGAGATACATCCAAAGGCTGAGCCTGTGGAGAGTAAAACCATAAGCTGATCTTTGCTGGTTCGTCTCCAGCAAATCCTTTAACGCTCAGTTCTCCCGGATATTTCTCCCAGAATTTGGAAATACCAAGGTTTAGACCACCTTGTTGAGGAGATCCAACGAATATGCACCCGTCGTTCCTGCGGCCTCCTCCTATCTTGACTTTACTGAAACCATCTTTGAATTTCTTTGAAATTTCAAAACCATTGCTGGATAACTGAGTCAATGAATATTCGTCAAATGAAGGTACGTGTGAAAGTATTGACAGATCACAGTTCCATTCGGGATCATCTGGTGAAGGCAATTGGTAACCTTCTGCTTGCTTTGTTCTACAAGCAGAGGATGCGGCACGCCTCAGACCAGTTATAGAAAGAGCAGACTCGCTCATCACAGAGCCTTGGGCACCAGTCATCTTGATATGTCTGTCATACAGAGGCGTCTGATCGAGTGGTTTCTCAAAAGAAAGTCCCAAGGATGTTAATCTTTCTTCTACATCTAGACTATAAATGATTGAAAAGTTGAACTTAACAACGTCATTGTTGGAGTAAATATAAGTTCTTAGCTTGAAATCAATGAATGATTTAACAAACTTCGAAGAAGTCAGGGTACCAGTAGTCAATACTACAATCTTCTCAACTGTTTCATTTTCTATAATGGCATTGTCTATGGATAATGTCAAATGTGAGGAGTTGCTGATATTTTCTTTGGTTGATGATGTAGCTTCCACGGCAACATTGGATGAGATTATAGTGCTTGCCAACTCTATAGATTTGATAATACCGTTCCCTGGCTTATTTACGCCTTTAGTAAAACTCACTTTTAAGCCAACTGCATTGGAAATTGACAAAGTATCAACCGTCTCAGTCACTTGAAACATTGGATTGCAATAATGTTCGCCAGTCGACTTTTTGATCTGAATAGATTCGGCTTCAGCAGAGTTCAACGTATGAGAAGTCCACTTGACCGATCCATCATCCCAGAAGGCAATTGGTTTAGAACCTATATTATCAAACTTTGAACCACCATCTTTGGACACTAAACAAGAGTCGGTTGAGGAAAATACACCCCTTTTCCAAGGAACAGAAAATGTGCCTGGAAATAAACTTGATGTGTCAAGAGCAGATAACTCAATAATTTGGGACATAGTTCAACAGAAGCAGGATGAAAGTGTTGTGATAAGGCCATCCGTTAGTGAGTGATTAATTATTTTCTGTCGGAGGACATTAGGTCCTATTTTATATAGCGATACCAAAATAATCAGATATATCCTGGGGTGAGTTTTTTTTACATGTGCATTCACGTTTATTCTCTACTGGTATCAAGGAATTCATTTTTGATATTCGAACGTTTCAGAGATCCGCGAGTATCTGGGAGACGAACTGTGTAACAGTACGGTTTTTACTTTTTGCCAGGGTTTGAAAACAGTACGACTTGTGATCATGATTCTTTGATATTGATATGATTCAAGAATCAATATTGCATGTAACCTTCTGTGATCACTTCTCTTCTCGGTAGCTACGCATCTACCCAGGGGTGCAGACGTTGGCCTCCACTTCTATATTTGATCACCGTTTGAGGGACTTTTCAATCTGGTGGGTGAGCTCGTGGAAGGTAAGCCATTGAATTTCCACCACTCCAGGCCACAATGTGATAAGCAACCACACTCCAACAAGCTTGAGCCACTGCTCGAAGTGTGGAGGCCATTCAAACCCCGAAGAAAGAAGTCGCGAGAATGAGGGCCAAACGTATGCTAGCGAAAATCATTCTCCCTGGCACCCCACCATCCGAAGCAGCGACTTCCAAATTAGGCGTTTTTTCCTAAGGCCGCAAGAAATGTGGGGAAATGTATGGGGAAATCAGACTTACACTTCTCTTTCAAGTTTAAAGTATGCGGTATTTTTATTGGTATGAGCTACCATATCCCCATGTTTTAGTAATATATATATACCACTATTTCAAAGTTGAGTCTTTGATCCTCTCCCATTCAGCAAGACCGACAGAGCAATCGATTAATAAATCACTAATCCAATCAATTGATAAACAAAATGGGTGAGAAGAAAAGATATGCTCAAATAGGTACTGGTGGTAGAGCCCAGTTCTTCTATTCTGCTTTAGTCACGACCTTTAAAGATAACACGGAGTTGGTAGCTTTCTGTGATACTAACCAAACCAGGATGAACTTTGCTAATGAGACTATCAAAGGGTTGGGCCATAATGGTGTGCCAACGTACCCGGCGGCTGACTTCGAAAAAATGATTAAAGAGACCAAACCTGATATTGTTTTGGTTACCACCATTGATAGAACTCATGATCAGTATTTGATCAGAGCTATGGAACTGGGTTGTGATGTTATATCAGAAAAACCAATGACAATTGATGAAAAGAAATGTCAAGCTATCATTGACTGTCAAGCCAGAACTGGACGTAATTTGAGAGTCACTTTCAATTATAGATACTCTCCACATAATACCAAAATTAAAGAGATCTTAGATTCGGGTGTTATTGGAAAGGTTAATTCAGTTCATTTCGAATGGCTCTTAAATACTCAGCATGGTGCCGATTATTTTAGAAGATGGCACAGAAATAAATGCAATAGCGGAGGTTTATTGGTCCATAAATCCACACACCATTTTGATCTGGTCAATTTCTGGCTTGGTGCAAAACCTGAAACAGCTTTTGCCTTTGGTGATCTGAAATATTATGGCAAGATCAATGCAGAAAAGAGAGGTGAGACAAAGTTTCCGTATCGTAGTCATGGAAATATTGATCCAAAAGATGAAAATGATAAATTCAGCCTTGATTTAAATTCAAGTGAAGCTCTAAAAAAGCTATATTTAGATGCAGAGCACGAAGATGGCTATCATAGAGATCTGAATGTATTTGGTGAAGGTATTGATATAGAAGATACTTTAGCTGTGATGGTCAAGTACAACACGGGTGCATTTTTAACTTACAGTTTGAGTGCTTACTCTCCATGGGAAGGTTTCCGTGTTGCCTTCAATGGACCTAAAGGAAGACTTGAGGTAACAATTTGTGAGATATCATATGTGAACTCTGGAGGTTTACAGGAAATGGAAGGTGCTCTACAAAAAATAGAGATAAAAGTCTGTCCTAATTTCGAAGAGCCTTACTTCGTTGAGGTTACTCAAGAAAAAGGTGGTCATGGTGGTGGTGATCCAATTCTATTGAGAGATCTCTTTGGTCCTGATGATAAACCCAAGGATCCATTGAATAGAGCAGCATCTCATGTTGACGGTTCAATGAGTATTCTCACGGGTATCGCATGTAACAAAGCTTTGAGAACTGGATTACCAGTCCAAGTACAAGACCTTGTGAATTTCAACCCAACAGTTTGATCTGCTGCGCTCAGTAAATTTATAGTTAGATAATTGAAATAATTATGTTTAAAAGTTACATCCTAATAACCCTACTTCAATACAAGTGAACACGAGATTGTTTTTATCTATTTTTTTTACAATATAGCACGAAGAGAAGAACGAAGAATGAACATGGTTGAAGAAATGCTACTGAAGATATATAAAATGAGTATCGATTAACTAGAGGTATAATCTTAAAAACTCGACTAAGGCCATCATAGCCATGGCTTGTCCATATGGCATACTGGTTAATGGAATGTCCTTATAGAATTGCAAAGTATCACCCATACCTGTACCAAACGAGGTTTGTAATAGTTCACCTTTTTCATCAATGTTGGCCAAAACACCTTTGACGGCAGAAACAGCTGTACCAAGATACTTTTCCTTTGATAGTAAACCAAGTCTGATACCCTTCAATATACCAAAAGCAAACCCAGCAGACGCAGAGGCTTCTAAATAACTTGAAGGATCATCTAATAAGGTATGCCATAGACCAGATTCTTTATCTTGACAGGAGTTCAGAGCATCCACTTGGGACTCTAAAACTTCAGTCAAATATTCTCTGAAAAAATCACCCTTTTTCAAATCTAGAGTATCAATGAGTTCTGGGATAACGATGGTCAACCAACTGTTACCTCTGGCCCATAATGCACCTGCAAAATTGTTACCACCGAATTTGTCATCATTGAATTTCCATCCATGGTAAAAGAGACCAGTCTTGGCGTCACAAAGATATCTAATATGTAGCAAAAACTGCTTTTTGGCTTCCTCTATGTATTCAGGTCTGTCCAAAACTTTTCCAATTTTTGCCAAGGGAACAACTGTCATCATCAAAGTATCATCCCACATCTGATTCTTATGATCAGAAAGGTAAGTCATATGTTGCATACCACCATGTTTTGTTTTTGGTAATTCGGTCATAGCCCATTCAGACCAAGAGTCTATATAGGGCAAGTAAGTTAAATTCCCTTCCTTTTCATAGATGCAAGCTAATGTTAAAAAAACAGCCATAGTGTTTATATTTTTGGTAGTTGTACCTTCTTCGAATCTGTCGTGAAACCATTGCTTGGCTGTGTCTATTGCCTTGTCACTGCCAGTCAAAACGTGATAGTGCCATAAACCATAGAGGCCAATACCGTGGGTCCATTCCCAATCGTTCCAACCTTTAGTGTCGATGATTCTACCATCATCTAATTTTAGAAGAAACTCACCTGTTTCATCTTTGGTGTTGACCAGATTATCGATCAATAGATCAACTGCTTTGTGTATTGTTGAAGATTCGATGTCAAATACTTTAGCGGGCATTTTGAAGTTAATGTAAATTTTGGGTTTCTATGTAATTCAGTACCGATTTTTCGTTCGAATGTTGAAGATACTATACAGTCTACCACTAGCGAATATTTAATTTTGAACTGGTTCTCATCGGAACATCCAGTAGCATTCTTCCTTCATAAATTAGTAAAAAGAAGACGTTTATGTCTTTATATCTGGGAGCATAGCGTTCAAAAGATTGTCCGTAGTGAAAAAGTTGATCCCTTGTTGTCATTTGCCCCCACCCCCACCGCGGTCTTTTATGCATTTTGCTCCGAGGTAAGGTGATATGAGTTTTGGTGGGGTGAAATACCTCAAACCGACGCAGACTTCTAACCAAAGAGAGGTCGATTCTTGGAAAAATAGTGGTCTTTCATTTTTGTGGGGAAGCCTAAACTAAAATCAACCCCGAAAAATACCTCAAACAGAGCTGTACGAGGGACGACAGGCAACTCAGGGAATTCACCTCATTTTTCATCTCAAGATATATATCTTGGTATAGTTGTTCTTCTGATGATCCTTTCTATTCTCTCTTTGTTCGTATTCATTTAAACAACTTTCGTTATAAAATATAACATGACTAAAATTACAAAAATAGTATCTCATGACGTGAGATTTCCTACTACCTTAGACTCCACTGGTTCAGATGCAATCAACTTCGGTGATTATTCAGGGGCATTCGCATATATCTATACGGATGATTCGGACTTGATTGGTTATGGGATGACATTTACTAATGGTTTCGGTAACGATATTGTGTGTTTATGTATCGAGAAACTTGCCCAATTGTGTGTTGGTAAGGATTTAGAGGTTATCTTTGAAAATTTTGGTAAATTTTGGAAAATGTTGGTCTCTGATCCCGCATTGCGTTGGATTGGACCGGAAAAAGGTGTTATACATTTGGCGACCGCGGCTGTCATCAATGGTTTATGGGATTTGTGGGGTAAAATTGAAAAGAAGCCAGTCTGGAAACTTATTGCTGAAATGGATCCAAACACCCTTGTCAATTGTATTGATTTTACCCATATTGATGACGCATTGACTCCAGAAGAAGCATTGGCTATCTTGAAAGAAGGATCCACTGGCAAAAAGGAAAGAATCCAGGACGCCTTGTCTAATACTGCTGTTCCAGTATATACCACTACTGCTGGTTGGTTAGGTTATGATGACGAAAAAATGAAGAGATTGATGCATGAGTATTTGGGTAAGGGATACAAAATATTTAAGTTCAAAGTGGGTAAAGATCTTGATGATGATAAAAGAAGATTGAAGATTGCAAGAGATATTCTGGGAGATGATGCCGTATTGATGATAGATGCCAACCAAGTTTGGAATGTTAAACAAGCAATTGACTGGGTTAACGAATTAGCAGAATTCAAGCCCTGGTTTATTGAAGAACCAACGTCTCCTGATGATGTTGTAGGTCATTCTACTATCCGCAAGGCGCTGAAGCCTATTGGTATTAAAGTCGCTACAGGTGAAATGGCACAGAACAGGGTTATTTGGAAACAACTATTTCAACTAGACGCAATAGATTATGCGCAAGTTGACGCATGTAGAATGGGTGGTCTTAATGAAGTTCTTGCCGTTTTATTATTAGCCAAAAAGTTTGGTGTCCAAGTTATTCCACATTCTGGTGGTGTAGGCTTACCAGAATTTACTCAACATATCTCTACTATTGATTATGTTTCCATCGGCGGCAAAAAATCGCTTCTTGAATATGTCGATCATTTACATGAGCATTTCGTATATCCATCCTTGATTGATAACAAAGGTTATGTGATTAGTCCTCTGGACTACGGTTACTCTGTTGAATTGAAAGACTCTTCGTTAATGGAATATGAGTATCCAAACGGTACTTGGTGGAAATCTGAGGAAGCAATCCCTGTTATCAACAGAATCCATGGTGATCTCTCAGCTTATTTGTAAGATCATTATCGAGTGAACTTTACTTGCAGGGAAATGTGTATAATATATAAAATCTGTCCTGCATTACTTTTCAGGGCACTGAATTTGAATTTATTAATTTCACTTTTTCTAACTCAACAGTTTTATGATATAAGCTCGTAGTAAACGACCCTAGAATGGTTATTATGTCAAATTGCCAATGATGATATATATTTGTGACAATTTTAGTTTTCTTCCAGTAGACATGTTTTGGAAATTTAATTTTTCAAAAGATTTCACGTTCAGAAGTCCAATTTATCTACGACAATTTTCTTTATATCTTTTCCTGTTTTACATATAGTATCAATACAGCACACTGATGATGGTACGAAGCATGAAGTTGTTTGAAAGGAAGTCCCCTGTATAAAGTTGAATTACTGACAAATCATATCTAGTGTTTGTATAGTCTCTTCGAATGCGTCGCGTCGCTTCGAGCCTGAAGATCAAGCTTCTTCGACGCCTTGCTAATTTATATGTATATATGTTATAATAATGTCCGCTTGGCGAAAATGATGTCTTCCTTCTTCATGGTCCCATAGTATTAATGTACAAATAATCACGAGGGTTTGAAGATGTCATTAGCCGATGTGTGAGTTATTTGCCAAATTACCCTATGAAATTCAGTCTTTCATTTTTGAATGCTTGCCTCTTACTTTTATCATTCCTTTTTTACAGATTGACGATTATCAAAGTTTAGTGTTGGAGAGATTCCCCAGGGAGAGCCTTCAAGTTTCATTTGCAAACTTTTCTTTTGACGGTGCTTGCTCCATTTTAGGATTCAACTTCGAGTCCGATGCACTGAATAGGGATGCCATATTCGTCAACTCAGATACATTTAAAATTCTGATGGAATGGGGTGTAACAAATAGGCTGCCGTCTATGAAAGATCTGTCATTAGTATTACGCAACTTGAACCAAGATACCACAGCTTTACTGCTTGTTGTTACAAAAAACCTCCAGTCATGGTACAGGTCTTTCGAGAGTGTCAGAATTGAAATATTAGAGAGACACTCGTCGATTGAAATTCCCTTTGACAAATTGAAGTACATTATGGACGGTCTCTGCGACCAAACTGAAATTGAATTTTGCGAGTTCATAAAGAAAGCTGATTTTCTGGAGCTGAGCAGGAGTTGTATCAAACTCCGAGCTAGCAATGAATCAGAAGTCGACCATACTGTACTTAAAGTTGCCGAGTTTATGGGATGGCTGTGGGAATTCAAACATCCCATTGACTCTTCTGTTAAGAGTCTTACTATTGAGACATCCGGTATGGGTAGATCAGGTTCAAAAGAGTCGACATTTAGCTTTGAAAACTTCATGAATATCACATGTCTGTCCCTTGAAGTATATGTTCCTTGGAGTGTGATCAATAGCTACAGATCATTGAAAGTTTTGAAATTGAACAGGATTGATTTTGAAGGAGTTCATGTAATCGATCTTCCTATTTTGGAGGCTCTTGAGATACACAGCTGCTTCATTCAGAAATTTGACGCGGTTACTTTACATAGCTTGAGGTGCTTGACTATCCAAAACTGCTCCAATTTCACAAGCCTTCTCAACTTACACTCCGGCATTGAAAATTTGAACTTAAAGCGCAACAAGAGTCTTGAAACACATCTTCTATTCGATAAAAGCATTGTTTATAATAAAATGAAGGAGTTATCGATAGGTCCTTCAAAAGTGTATTTGAATCTAAATCTGGAAAGATCAGCTCCTAACTTGAAACGCTTAGATATCAGGATAAAGCTCCGGAATTTAGAGATTAGCCACTATCCGAAAAGGCTGAACCACTTGATTATAGAGTCTTCAAATGCGGGCGAAATCGCACCCTATTTTACTGGCCTTGGAGCATTGCTCTCTTTAGATCTAAGAGCGGGATTTCTTAGAACCGAACGCCTCGGACTTCCCAAGTCTCTTGAAAGTCTAAGATTATTCAATTTGAAGATTTCTGGTCGATTAGATTTCAGGGGATTAGGTATTGAGTTGAAAAAATTATGGATAGAAAGATGTAACTTCCTTTTTACTGAACCTGATAAGTCCATCCTTGTTCTTCCCCCCAACTGGTCACTTGATTACTTGATTCTCAAATCCTCCAGAAATTTTCCAACACTTAATATATTGAAAGAAATAGCCAAAATAAATATATTCGTGTACTCAGCCGAAGGCAACAATCGAAGTTTCCCTACGAGAGGTTTGAGTAATTCTTGGTTGGTATTTGCTGGTCATTTTGAGTCATCAAGGATCGATAAGCCTTATGGAGTTTTGCAGGTTGATATCAGTAAACACCAATCGATATTTCGTGACATATTTGGTTTACAGAAAAGTAGTCTTCCCTCTCTTTATTACGTGGAGATCTAATGAAAATATATACAGCAAATATGATATAAGGTTATGTGCAGGTACGCCAGGTTTTGGCGGTAAACCAAGTTATTTACATGAAAAAACAAAGCAGAGAACTTCATCATACAGTTAAAGGACCAAATTCTTCGGTAATGATATTTTCTTTGGGTACTTTATTCTCTACCAAACAATCAATCACTGACCTAGAGAACTCTGCTCTGCCAATAACATAGCAGGTTTCTGTACCATTTAGGTCGTCGAAATCTTTTGAGGCTACTCTTCTGTAATAGAATCCGTTCGTGTTGGGAGTTTTCTTTGGCTCTCTTGTCAGAAAGAAATGATAAAAGAATAATGATGAATATTGCTTGCTTATGCCTTTGATCCATCCGGAGAAAGCAATTTGAGGCTCACTTTTATTTGAATAATATAACACAACTTTACGGTTGTTCGAGAGAGCATATTCAATAATAGAGATCATAGGAGTTATGCCTATCCCTCCGGCTACTAAGATTATTGGGGTGTCATTGTCGGCATATAACAATTGGCCAAGTGGGACCGTCACCTTGAGGATATCACCAATATTCAAACATTCATGAATGTAAGAGGATACAAGTCCTCCTTCTTCCTTGCGAACGGAGATGGCATATAGACCTGTTTTATAGCTGTCGAGACCGCTAGACAAAGTATATTCTCTTTGGGTCAAAACCTTGCCTTCGCCAGGTTTAACTTTGAGGGTAACATACTGGCCTGGAGAAGGTGTGACTATCTTGCCATCAATAGGACGGAGAAGAACTGTCTTTACATCGCTCGCTTCCTCTCGCATCTCATCAACTGTGAAATCCTTGAAACCTTCCCAAGAGGCCACCTTTTCAATCTGTTCGTGATACAACTTTTTTTCAGCATCTATAAGTATATTAGCTAGCTGGAAATATGCCACTTCCCACGCTTCCATAAATTCATCGGTCGCAGCATCCCCCAGCATATTCTTCAGTTTGTATAGTAGACATTCTCCAACAGTTTGATATTGTTCAGGCTTTACCTGCAATCCAACATGTTTTATAGCTACATGTTGGACAAATGAAATTAATGGTGTCAAATCGTCGATATGATTCGCATACTGAATTAAAGCATATGCTAAAATTTTTGGCTGTTTTCTCGTCTGGTGATGTGACAAATTGAAATATTCTACTAAATCTGGATGCGTTTCAAACATGTGTTGGTAGAAACCGTAGGTCAATTCCACACCCGATGACTCTAAGAAAGGGATGGAAGATTTAATTATTTCCCTTTGAGAAGAGTTGAGAATAACGCCGGACATAAACAAGAAACAAACAACCAAATTTTTCAGTCAGAAGTAAAACCTATGATAGCTTCTATTTGGATCCGAGAATTTTGTTTGGTAAATGCCACTGGATTTGTCATATATATATATAAACATATCTCTATCAAGAAGTATTCTCCGTTGTTATTCAATTAAAGAGAGCATTTACATTGGTCGGTGATAGAAAGAGAGAATTATAGCTGAGAAGAGCAAAGTGGTGTGATAAGTATTTTTTATTCTCCGTCAGTATTTATAATTTAGGTAATGAAAAAAAATAAACGACGAGAGGCGTGAGGCAGAGTACATTCGCCAGTGATGCGCCCATCTTGCGAGAACTCATGATTGCCTTATTATCAGGTCCATTTCCATGGCTCTGAGCACTCACAGCTTCCAAATGGAAGCTAAAGATTGTTTGATTTATATATCTCAAGATGCCCTTTGAATGATTTTACATAAGCAGTGTTAATGTAGACTTTCCCCGTGGTTTCAATGAGGGGGGGGGGATATGGAATGGAAAACAGTTCGTTCAATACTACTGTAGATCTTTAACGGCCACAGAGTGTACGTGTTTCCATCTTGGCAATTGTATATATATATATATATATATATATATATATATATAGGCTTTTACGTTGATCGCCTTGCGCTTTAGAATGCACGTGACATGGTTGTGGCATTTGAAGATCCTCAGTAATATATGTATATTGATGCCTACCCCTTTTTTTGCTCTGCAGTTTGTAGGTTATGAACATGTCCAAAAATATGGTAGAGTATCTTCATCATATGTGCCTGGCACTACGTAGATATGTGTGATCTACTTGAATGATGAAGGAAAAGTCACGCTACGTTTAGGAAGTTACTGGCACTCGAAAAACTGTGGCCTTATTGTAGGCCGACCACGAAAATTTACGCGGGCCTGTGGTTCAAAAATTGGCAATATGTTTCTCCGCCCACGAATTAAGAGATAGTGGGGGTCTGTTTGGAGACTTTAGGATCCTATAAATATACACCTATATATATATATAACATGAATCCTGCTTTCTTTTGAAACAATTTTTTTCTTTGTTGTGCATGTAATCACACTGGTAACTTTTAGGCTTTCACCATGGTAGAGCTCCATCCCGATATAGCCAAACGTTATGATGAGGGAACCTTCAAGCCAAACTCATTTCCTAGAGGCGAGTATAAAACAATGAAGATAAACTCAGAAATTTATCCTCCTTTGGAAGGGACATTGAGCTATAGATTGTCACAAGATCCAAAGATAAACATAAATACAGTGAAGTCAGATGAATTGTTAGTGGTTGAGTCTCTGTCTGATAAATACAAAGTTCAATGTACCACTTATCGCAGCAGCAATGATTACCCCCCTTTAATTTTATTCATTCATGGCGGTGGGTTTATTGCTGGGAACGTCAAGAAAAATCATTACAAACTATTATCATATGCGGAAGCTACTGGCTACACCATCATTGCGTGTAATTATAGAAAGGCCCCAGAATATCAATACCCACTTCCGCACGAGGACTGTTACTCTTGTCTAAAATATGCTTATGAGAATTCAGAATCTCTGAAAATAGATAAAGATAGAATTATAGTCATGGGTGGTTCAGCTGGTGCTTCTTTAGCGGCCTCAACCTGTATGATAGCAGCTAAAGAGGGGATTCCTGTCGTCAAACAAGTTCTATTGTACCCTATGCTTGATCCGAGGTCGATAGTTCCAAAAAATGACACCGAACTAGAAAGATTCATCGCAAAACACGCAGATTGGACTTATGATAATAACTATACAGGATGGTCTTGTATGTTTGGCGAAGAAAAGTTTAAGAGTTTTGAAAGCAGTGGTTTTGATATGTCAATGCTTGAAGGTATTGCAACTTGGGCCACACCTGCACTATTTGAAGATTTCTCAATTCTACCAAGCACATATATCAACATTGGGGAGGTAGATGTATTTTACTACGAAGCACTTGCCTTCCACAAAAAACTGCTAGATAATGGAGTTGTGTCTGTGCTAGATGTCAATAAAGGATTTACTCATGGCCATGAGGAGCATTTGAGCTACGATGAACTGTTGAAACTGTACCTTAGTAGGATCAGTAATATTTTACTATAGATCATTTAGATATTTCGATTTTATAATTATTAATAATCACTTAGTTCGTATGGGGTTAAAGGACTTGGCACTTCTCTGCCAAAGATTTTTAGTGGGTGTCTCTATTAGTATCAATGTGTAGTAGCTAAAGAACAAACGTAATTTACAGTTCCAAGACAATCAAAAGCCGGGCCTCGCTCATTAAGGGGCAAGCCAATATAAAGCAGAGTAAAATAGTGCGGGGTGCCTGCTTTAACACCGCCGCTTACTCGATAGAGTTCTCAGTCCCTAAATTCTTATCCCTCCTGCGGCAAAAAAGTGGGGTACCACTGACGTGACAGGGCAGAAGGGAAATATAGAGGGACCTATGGGGTTAGTTCACTAAAAGATCCAATATTCATCTCGGGTGATCAAATAGACCAGTCAAGACGCAACAAGCACAGAGATGGGGGATTGCACAGAGAGTTAAATATAGTTGAACCACTGTACAAAGGTAAATACGAACCTACAGCAACTCACCTAAAGATATTACTTGCAGATCTGTACAGTCAGTCCACCCCTCCTTATCCCCACAAAATTATTAGTGCAAAACCCCACCAGACCCTGCATATCATCTATGACTTTCTGTTTTCGACAACAGAATGCTTGATAGTAATAATGTTTCCCCAGTGCTGAAAATACATGATCGTCACCTCGCAGAAGCTCTGTTTATATTTGAGCTATCTGAAAGCTTATTGGGAAATACGAAATAACGTTGCAATTTTGTGGGGAAATTTCTATCTATATATATATATGCCTTATTAATATCTTAATCTTGACTCAGAGAAATTTTTCATTAACTCATTTCAGAGATTATTGAATTGACTACAGTGCAAGTCTCTTTTCAATTATTCACAAAAGTTTTGCTTCGTTCAAGATGGCTACTCATATTGAAGACACTGAAGACCCAACCTCTGCTACCGTTGTTCAACAAGAAAAAGATGAGTTAGATTTCAAGGCTGGCGAAACAGCGGTAGAAGCTCAGATTGCGACCATGGGAGAGCATAAACTTCGTTTAATGGAAGGTATTAGAAAATACCCAAAGGCTGTTTTCTGGTCGTGTTGGTTTTCTAGTGCCTTGATTATGGAAGGATTTGATCATGCCTTTGTAAGTGGTTTCTTCGCTTTCCCTAAATTTAAAGAAAGGTATGGTACTTTAACCAAGGACGGTACCTATCAAATTCCTGCAACAATGCAATCAGCTATTGGTAACGGTATCAGCGCTGGTGAAGTTGTTGGTTTGATATTAAATGGTTATTGCTCTGACAGATTTGGTTATAGATATGTTATGATTGCTTCTTTAATTATGATGATTGGATTCGTTTTCTTACAATTTTTTGCTACAAGTCTGGATATGTACCTGGGTGCCGAAATTCTTTTAGGTGTTCCTTGGGGTGTTTTTCAAACTTTAACCACAACATATGCCGCCGAAGTTTGTCCATTGGTTCTCAGACCTTATCTGACCATGTTGGTTAGTTTATGTTGGAGTATTGGTTATCTTATAGGTTCTGGTACTCTTCGTGGATTTTTGCAAATGGACAGTGAATGGGCATACAGAATCCCATTTGCACTTCAATGGATCTGGCCCATTCCTTTAATCATTGGTATTTATATTGCACCAGAGTCTCCATGGTGGTTAGTTAGAAGGAACAGGATTGAGAAGTCTAAAGATGTTGTTAGACGTCTTATTGTTCCAAGTGAATCATCTGAAGAAGAAGTAGAACAACAAGTAGCTATGATGGTTTACACGAATAATATTGAAACTGAGATGAATAAGAATTCGAGGTATATCGATTGTTTCAAAGGTATTGACTTACGTCGTACCGAAATTGTTCTAGTCACATATTCTATTCAAGAACTCTGTGCTCCGTTGTTGGGAAACTCGACATATTTTTTAGAACAAGCCGGCATGTCAACAAATCTCGCTTTTGATTTCTCATGCATCCAATATGCTTTAGCCATCATCGGTGTTTTCGTTTCCTGGTATCTCATTAGTCGCGTTGGTAGACGTACCTTATACGTCTGGGGTACAGCTATTAATGTTGTTTCTTTGTTTATTATTGGATTTCTGGGAATTCCCTCTACTAAGACGCATCCCTCTGTGGCTTATGGTATCGGTGTTATTATTTTGATTCAATATTTCCTTTTCTTTATAACCATTGGCCCTTTATGTTATACTATTGTTACGGAGATTCCATCAAACAAACTTAGAACTAAGACCGTGGTTCTCGGTAGAGCTCTTTATAACGTCATTGCTATTGTTGTTGGTCAGCTTAATCCAAGGATGGTCCAAATTGCTGCATGGAATTGGGGAGCCAAAGCTGGTTTCTTTTGGGGTGGACTTCTCTTCTTTACGTTAATATGGGTCTTCTATAGGTTGCCGGAAACAAGAAACAGAACTTTTGCTGAGATGGATATCCTATTCAAAAACAAGGTTCCAGCGCGTAGGTTTTCGAAAGCAATTGTTGATATTGCCAATGAGGAAGTCTATTTTGAAGATGAATAAGATCGTGTTCTTTTTAACGTATATTTTTATTTTAATGTTTTATTTGCTGAGATAATCTATCTGTTGTTGCGCCGGTTTTAATAATCTTTGAGTTTATACTTTATACTTTGCAGAAAACGCCTAAATCGAATCTATTTGCTAATATGCTTGTCATTCTTTATATATATAGTATCTTGAAATTTATTATTTCTCTATATTCCGTATATATAAATAATCATATATAAAAATAGCAATCGACATTAAAAAAATACAAACGAGTACATTTGTTATTTGAGAACAGTTGCAACTCTAATGAGCGTACCTGTAGTCCAACCTACTAGAGCCTACATCTGTGGTATTCAGTATATAATCTTGCTTCTGATCATCTGTTAGTAAATTCCATTTTTCTTCTCTCTTCCTGTTTATGGTCACGTAGAACCATTTGGTGAATAACATAAGGGGAATCATGGCAATAGCAAATGCAATTAGTACATCATTGCCCTTATGGTATTTTGGAGCATCTGATGGTTGGTAAATATTTGAGGAAATAATTGAGCCGGCTTGAACGAACATGTTATAGACCGAAGCACTCACTGTTCTTGTTTTGATACTCTTTGAGTTACGAGAACACCAAGAAACACAGATTGCATGAATATATGGGTTACCTAAAATTAAAGTAACAACGACCCAGGTACCCCAACGATTAACCAAAGCACCGGACCAAAACCTCAGAATAAGAAGTAAAGGCACGGTATAGAGCGGCTGGAACAATGAAGTATAAGATCTTTCGTTGAAAACTTCACTAAACTTGGTGATACCAAGTAACAAAATGATATGGATGAAATTGTAAGGAATTGCAAGCAAGTTCACGTGGAATGTATTGAACCCCATATCTTTTAGCAGTAACGTCAAATACGCAGTAAGAGTACCGGTTGGAATATAGGCAACAATACCAATAATGTAAACCGGCCAAAGATGCCAATCAAGAATAGCTTCCCAGATCATGAAGATGGTGAGGCCTTGTCTATTATGCATGTCACCTTTGGTTGGGTCATCTCTCAATACTCTATTAACAACAATCTTTTCCTCGCGTTCTGTAAACCACCCTTTCTTATTCCACGGTTTCTTAGTTTGGACAGCGGAGGGAACCATAAGGAAACCAGAAATTATACCAATCAATAAGGTGAACAAACCTTCAATCAAAAATAACCATGACCAGCCAGCCATTCCGTTGATACCTCTCATGTGTAATAAACCATATGCTGCAATGGACGATAGAATCGTAGCAACAGATAAAGCGGTCCAGAAAAAGGAAAGCCTGATGGATAATTCGGAACTTGTATAAAAGTAAGACATCCACAACACTAAATCAGGGATGAAACCACCTTCCAAGATACCTAAAAACGCTCTGGTAGCATAAAATCCAGATTTCCCTTTCAAAGCCGCTTGTGACATTGTAACTACGGACCATAAAACCATTTGAATGGGAATCCACACATCTGGTCCAAGTCTTTTTGAGATCAATTGGGAAGGAAGCTCAGCAGATAAGAAACAGACGTAAAAAATAGTATTTCCGTAGTTATAATTTTTGGTGGTCATCCCAAGATCTTTAAGCATATTATCAGAGACAGCTTGACTTAAATTACCCCTATCAACCTGTAAGGCAACAAACATGAAACAAGCTAATAATGTGACCTTCCACTCAAGCTTATTTACAATACGTTTTTCCTCTTCAGGTTCCCACGTAAAATCGGGATCAAATCTTTCACGACATTCGTATTGAGTACTTTCATACAAATCACTATAATGTTTAGCAACAGCAGGATCAAGGAATGGATTCTTGGAGTTTAAAGAGGTGTTGCTTTCGGAGACGAGACTATCGGAGTCACTTTTCGAGTTGCCAGCTTTAACATGAACTTCCTCGACGGAATTGAAAGAATCTTGAGACATGGTAGGTAATAAACTTCGGCTCGCTGTTCAGTTCAAAACTATGAGACAAGCCTTTTGGATCTGGTAGGAAATAATTCGATCATTATATATACCGATATGAGATTTCAGAAACTTTTTCGTAGTAGATTTAAGCGTTGAGGGTCTTAGGGAATGCTCCCCTGAATGATGCCATTTAATGTCAATCATCTCCAAGTGCACATATTATCCTTTTTGTCGCCTAAATTGCAGCCACTGTGGTAAAAAATTACTGTTTGTCACTCTGCACCACACTGCGAAACGCGGCTCCTAAGTAAATTAATCAACCGTCAATCAAGATTGACAAAGTCCTCAAATCACGTGCCGTCTAACAAAAATGAGGATCCATAGTCAATGCGAGCCCTATCGGTGCCTGTGCTTATCTTCGGTGTGGCATCAATGGTATATTTTACTGTATGCGGCATACTGTGTATATATTTTTTCTGAGCTCTTATGACGATTACAGAATTCACACAGTTTTTGTAAATTGTGGATTTTATTACGGAAATCGCCCCGTGGCGAAATAAAGTTATCAGCTGATTTGAGAAATAAAGGCCTTCCCTGATTGCTATAAGATTTGGCCGATTCCCAATTATAGTTTTCACTGTAAATTCATAGATAAAGAAAACGTAGTTTTCAAATCATATACAAATATGCCTATCGTAGAAAGTAGAAACACAGACATCCATTTCAGGAAGGATCAAGATTCAGTGGAAGACGGTATTTTTACCGTTTCAAAAAAAGAAAGAGAAGAAGCCGTATATCCAGAGTTTCTTCCCTCGTGGGATCCATCTCAAAGATATCCTAAGTTAGTACCATTTAAACACGTTGATCGTGGATTATTTGGTGACACTGACTTCAAGCACTTGTTTGATGAAGCTGTTGGTCCTGTTGAATATAACCAAGTTACACCAAAGCTGGGAACAGAAATTAGATCGGGTATTTCTCTTTCACAATTGTCGCCAAAAGCTAAAGATGATTTAGCCTTGCTTGTCGCTCAACGTGGTGTTGTCATCTTCAGAAACCAGGATTTCAAAGACAAAGGACCTGCATTTGCTAAGAAGTGGGGTTCTCATTTTGGTCCTTTGCATATCCACCCCACTTCCGGTGCCCCAAAAGGTTTTCCAGAATTCCATATTACCTACAGAAGATCCGACCCTGAAGAACATAAAAGAGCATTTTCAAACAGAATCAACAATATAACATACCATTCTGATGTTACCTATGAACTACAGCCACCTGGTTTGACCGTCTTTGCCATGCTGCAAACTCCTCTAAGTGGGGGTGATACCATCTTCTCGGATGCTATAGAAGCATATGAGAGACTGTCTCCGACCTTGCAAAAACTAATTGATGGTCTTCAAGTCGCTCATACATCAAGAGATCAAGCATCCGATTCCGCTCTTCACGGCGGTATACAAAGAAGAGAAGCAGTTGATAACATCCATCCATTAGTTAGATGGCATCCAGTTTTGAAGAAGAAAATGTTATTTGTTCAACACTCTTTTTCCAGAAGAATTATTGGAATGAAGCAAGAAGAGAGTGACGCTTTGTTAACATTCTTGATTAATCATATCGAAACTTCTTTGGATATGCAATTAAGGGCCAAATGGGAAAATGGTACTGTTGTTATTTGGGACAACAGAAGAGTTATTCATTCTGCTACTATCGATTGGGATCAACCTCAAGCAAGGCACTGTTTCAGAGTCACCCCACAAGCAGAAAGACCAGTTAACAATGAAGAAGAATACCAAACTTGGTCCGCTGAAAAAGAATTAGACTCCCAAAAGTACATTGATGACGTATTAGAGCTTGCTCCAAGTGAAGCGATTGAACTATGGGAGGCAGTCAGAAAATAATATCGCTGCTTGGTTATGTTATATTTCATTATTTATTAGCATTGCCATGAGTTTATAGGATTCCGTCATATATAGTGTTCTCTCACTAAAAGAATGAAGTAGGCTAGTTATTTTACCTTAATTTGTATCTATTGCAATGTCTCTTTAGTACGCGATCATTCCTTAATGTCCGTAGCAAGAATTGTAAGCGCAATCACAATTTGTTGGCAATTCTCAGACTCCCTCGCTAGATTTCTGTGTCTGGTTATGAGCACTCTCCTTTGGAGCGCCTTATCTTATGGCTGGAAACTGTGGGAGATAAGAGGAGGGTATTTCTATATACTTTCTGGATCAGATCAGCAGTGTTGGGTATTTCGATTGGATAATCCTAATATTACCATGCCCAATATGGGGACAAAGGAACCCTTGAAACGGAGGCGGCCATGTGACGCATGCCGTAAAAGAAAATCCAAGTGTGTTATAGAAGAAAACTCGAATACTTGTGTCCTCTGCAGATTCCATGAGTACGATTGCACTTTCTTGAATCCTGCTCAAAAGAAGCGAAAGGTGCTTAAACCAATGTCCAACGGAAGAAACAGCATTAGTTCAGATATGGACTCCCTGGTTATGGGTGTATCCTTATCGCCGTCCGGGAGTAACAGTAGGGAATCAGAGTATCATATTATCCATGCTACGGAAGCGAAATCAGTTGAAGAATCCGCCGGATCAATGACCCCAATGTCTGACCATGACAATACAACTTCAGGGGCTTCATCCCAGTTTGCAAAAGTTGATAACTCGGTATTGTCATATATTGGTGCATCGTCTGAGTGGGATAGGTCCCTAATAGAGATTTTCCAACCTTGCAAATTGTTGAGTATACAGTCTCAGTATTTGAGCCAAGAAGGAATAGTAAAACGTGAATTACAAAAGATATCAAAGGATGAATCATTCATAAGACTGACGGAGGTGACTCAGAGCCATTTTGAAGCTAATTCTTCTGAAATAGAGAAAATTGAAAGCATTGTGGAAAAAAGTGGACCAAGACTAGTCCTATTATACTTCAGAATAGTCCACCCTTCTTTTCCAATTATTGACAAGATGTCCTTTATGACACAGCTTGAACAAGATATCAAGAAGGTTCCCTCCTGTCTCCTTGCTTGCTTGTATCTTTTTGCTTTGAACTGGTGGTCGTTTGATTCTGATTTGTCCACAGAGACCAAACCCTCGCAAGCGAAACTGGAAGAAGCTGCTGAAAGAGCTTTCACCGCAGAATTAAACTTTCCCACACTATCTACAGTACAGGCAGGCCTGCTTCTGATTCAACATCAAAATTTCAAAAATCAGTATGGGAATATGAGCCACGTGTGGGTTATGCAGAGCAGTATTCTTGCAATTGCACAAGAACTTGGTTTAGATCAGGATTGCAGTAGCTGGTCTATATCGCAAAGGGAGAAATCGCTAAGGAAGAGATTGGCATGGGGTTTATTTGTACATGAAAAATGGCTTTCATTTTCACTTGGAAGAACTTCCCATATTCAAGATGACAACTGGGGTATTCTAAAACTAGAAGAATCAGATTTTTTTGCCGAAGACAATAATGATGTCGATGATGAGCTCAACGATTTTCAAGATGGTATCATCGATTTTGAACTAGGAAAGTTGCTCTTCATCCAGATGGTGGAGTTGTCTTTGATTCTTTCTTCTGTTTTGAAGGAGATATACGGCTTGAAAGCAAATAGTGCAATGCAATCGTTTTCTGGAGAAAAGGTGAATGAGCAGCTGGCAAGGCATCTTTATCTGATTAAGCCTCTTCAGCAAAAATTGAATGAATGGGAAGCAAAGCTACCTGATCGCCTTTTAATGGAGGACGTCAAACGTGGCCATATTTCAGGTACACCAAATCTCCATACTGCAATTTTCTCTGTGAAAATTGGACTTTTCAGGCCTGTGTTAAGTTGTATAGTTAAGTTCAAGACTGATGACGTCGTGGTCAACGAGGAATTTCTAGAGTTACTAAATATAGTGATAGAGAAAGCATATTCTGATTTTGAATCTGCTATAAGGTTTCTCAGTGGAATGCAAGCTGAACACTTGCAGACATTTTGGTACTCTTTTGCCAAGACTAGTTTTGCTTTTACAGGAACATTTGGAGTACTGATTGCACTTGCTGCTAGTAAAAGAGAGCAATTTACTGCCTGCCTTGACAGGCTATCAGAATATGCCTGGAAATTGAGGATCAACTCCAAAAATGCCGAGTTCTTATATTTCTCTCGTGTCTGGATAGAGCAGCTAAAAAAGCTTCTTCCTGAGCATTTGACGCCAAATTCATTTAGACCCTTTCGACTGAGTGGGCAACCATTGAGAGACGGTAAACAAAATGGTGTCAATGCCAATTTCGGTAACCCCGCAGTTTCTCCCCAAGAATCAGTACTATCAAATAACTCGTCCTTTCAGCATTTCTCTGCACAAGCCTTTAACTTGGAACATTTGCTCAGCGCGGACTACAGTCTAGAGTGGTAATATGTGTTTATATATATATATATATATTAAGTAAATATTAAATATGATTATATAACTTATGGTACACACTTTTTCGTTTGAATCAGCAATGATGTTCATATCAGTTCAATGCTTCATATGCATTTTTCTATCTCTTGAAGAATATCTAACAGTCTTCCGTCAGTTCCAAATTTAGAGATGTACACTGTAGTACCCAGAGTAATACAAGGCCATCCCATTATCCGGGAGACAATTGAAAGCGCTATTTTACTTTTTTGTCCCAAGGAGATATTCAAGGTAGATGGCAACACCAATAAATCAATGCCATGCATTTCATTTTCCAATTGCCTTTTAATATCCAAAAATGCATTTAACGCATCCTGAAAATAGGAAAGGTCCAATGATGTTGGTAGCTCCTTAAGGATGTCTCTCCCCTCAATATCTTTTAGTTTCGAATGTAGCTCCAGAGACAGCGGTCCCACAGGAAATTTCTCTGTTCCGTTGAAAGCCAGTACAACAACATTGATCAGGGTTTGCCATTTGAATTCTACGGGGGAACCTCCTGCACGTAGTACCATTTCTGGTATAGCACCTTCGTTTGGAGCGTTTAAGCTCCCAAACAGTTCTGCATCTGGGGTGGAGAATTTAAATCCGCCTAGCGCTACTCCTCTATAATCAACATGGTAGATGGGATATTCGTAATACTGTTTGGAGCGCGGTTCACTGCTGTCATAGAACCTCAGATTTGAGTATGCATACCTCAGATTATATATAGAGTTGCTCTTGATCGAAATAGAGTTTATGGAGGATGGTGATTTATCCCCTTTCAGAGAGAGCATTCCACTACTGAATGACATGGAAAGTTTGAAACCTCTCATCCTCGATGGCGGAACTCCATAATCTACGGCAATGATGAAATCGATATCGTTAGAAAAATGTTCTGCCATGGTGGCACCTTTATCTAAAAGGAATCTCACCAACGAGGAACCTTCTGTATGTAGATCTTCAGATACACAGAATATAGCGTTCTCAAACAGAAGCCCCTTGCTTTCGGTAAGTCTTGCTACATTGGCCTGGAAGGATCCGTCTTCATAAATTGCAAGGGATCCCTTTTTAGAACTCCTAGAAATCTCGACTAGATCGCTTCCTAGCCCCAAAGAACCAAGCAGGCCGTCATATGCACATGAAACATTCAAAGTCTCTTTGACAATGTTCGAATCGAAACCCCCGGTACAATCAGCAAGTACACAACAATCGAACCCATGGTCATTGGCCTCTCTGAAAGTAGTAGCTACACAACATTCTGTGGTTACACCGCAAAGCAGCAAATGTGTAATTCCTCTTGATACCAAAATTTGGTGAATATCAGTATTGTAAAACGTCCCTTTCCCTGGTTTATCTATAATAATTTCTGAGTTTAGAGGTTTCAATGACTCTATAATATCATGACCATACTCTCCGCGTACAAGAAGTCTACCCATCGATCCTTCATCTCCTATCAATAGTGGATAGTTAGATGGATTAGCTAGATATTGTCTATACATTTTAGAAGGAGGACAGTCAGAAAGATCTGGCATGTGTCCTTCACGGGTATGAATTACCGTAAGGCCAAGATGTCTCGCACTTTTTAAGAGTTCGACGCAAGGTTGGATAATCTTCGATACTTCATTGAATAAAATTTCAGAATTGCATTGTAAATAACCATACCCACCTTTCATGACAAAATCCCTTTGCATGTCAATCATCAATATAGCAGTCCTTCCTATAGGAAGAGGAAAAGGAGCCGGTTTTGCATTCGCCAATACGAATGGTGATAGATCGCCTACCGCTTTCATATCATTGATGCCAATTGGGTTTAGATAGGAAGGATTAAACCTTTAGTTGAAATCATAATACTTAATCAATTTCAGTTTGGTGAATCATGTATTAAGCTACTTTTCGAAGTACTGCAACCCCTGGTGATCCAACAAGGTGTTGGATAAAGTCGTGTTGGCCGTGGCCCCGACGGGCAAAATAACAGCCCAGAGGAGTTCGTCTTCGGGCAGTTATCGAGGGATATCGAAAATTCAATGCGGCGCTGCAGGGGCATATCTACTGACGAGAGTAGGAATATTGCTTTACTTGACAATTTCAATAAAAACACATGATTTTCTTAGTGCATGGTGTATATATAATTACTCGGTAGTCTCCTCATGAGTTCCCTTCCGTTGTTTAAAATTACTTTGGTTCAGCCAAAATCCACTGCAGAACAAATATGACAAGCATTGAAACCAAAACGGTTGACAGCAAGGTTTTTCAATTCACCTCATTTACCGGTAATCAACGTAAGGTCGTTAGTGAGGATGCCAGGGCTGCCTCATTCACTGAAATTCCAATTATCTCCTTGAAAACAGACAAAAACCGTCTGGTCAATGAAATCAAGCATGCCTGTACAAAAGTTGGATTTTTCTATATCGAAGATCATGGTGTTCCCCAGGAATGCATAGACAACCTCATCAATGCCGCTCAGACTTTCTTCCATTTACCATTGGAAGACAAAAACGAAATTCATTTCAAGAAGTCGAAACATTTCAGGGGCTATGAAGGAGTGGGTGACAACAAAACTGAAAATGGAAGACTCCCAGACTTTAACGAACAATTTAATTGGGGTTACGAACCTTCCATGGATCCAACTAAAAGCAAGAAGGAGATCGAAGACTACCAAGATAATCCAAATAAAAATGTTATGTATGGCTCTAATTGCTGGCCAAAAAAATGCCCTCAATTGAGTCAAGTAGTTAAGGATTACTATATGAGAATTTTGGTGCTTGCAAGAAGACTTATGGGACTATTCGCATTGGCTCTCGATCTTCCCGAAGACTATTTTGCTCCCATGCTTGAGACACCTGGTGCCATGGGTAGGATCTTGCACTACTTGCCGCAACCAGCTGACGAGAAAAGCAGGGTGGGTATTGGAGCACATACCGATATCGAATGTTGCACTATTCTTTACGCAAGTATGGTACCTGCCTTGCAAGTGTTAAATAATGACGGGGAATGGATACTTGCTACTCCAATCCCTAACACGTTTGTTATAAATATTGGAGATATGCTGGCTCGCTGGTCTAATGACACATTCCTCTCAACCGTTCACAGAGTTAAAAATTTAACTGGAATTGAAAGATACTCGGTTCCGGTATTCATTGGAGTTCATTATGATACCGTTATTGAACCTTTAGAGACATGCATCGGAAAAGAGGGGAAAAAATACCCTCCTGTAAAGGCTGGTGATTATGTATTCAAAAGACTGGCAAAAAGCAGACTTGAAAAACAAGAGTATAGAAAGGTTCTTGAAGAAACTGGTGTTATCGAGTAATAAATTCAGATATAGATATATATTTATATATATTATGTAGTCTGCAGGTGAATACGCTAAATCAGACTTGAAACAAATAAGAAATCATAAATTATTCTAATATGAGCTGCTATCTTTCTTGAATTCTCTGCGGTACATGCTCACGGTGAGATCAGAGAGTTACCCATTGAAAAATTGGAAGCATAGAATACATTAACACATAGATATATCAAAAATTACTCAGTACGCCCTTATATTAATAATTATAGCTATTGATTTGAGTATAAAGAAGCATAGGACTAAGTATACGAATGAAATCTATTCGTATACCTTCTCTTTGGATCCATCTACTAAAACTTCCTCAAAACTATGCGATGTTGAACCATCGTCAGCTTCATATATATAGTAAACAGACTCGTCAATAATAGTATCTGGGACAGGAAATATCATACTACATGCGTAGTAAACTACACTAGCAGAGAAAAAACCATAAAAGTAACTCATATTCCAAAGATGAGACATGCCTATGGTAAGGGTAATGTTTGAGTTCACAGCGGCAGCCATTCCCGGTAAAGTGGGGACATTTCCACAAATGAATGCCAATGCTGCACGCCAGTTGAATCCCTTGTAATATCTATATCTACCAAAAGGATCATACAAAGCGGGAACATCAATATTTCTTTTTTTGATTAACCAATAATCAGTAATAATGATTCCGGTAATTGGTGCAAGGAAACATGAAAGACCAGAGATAAAATTGATAAGCTGACCAGCAGAGTTTTCAATTTTCCATGCCTGTAAAACCCACCCAGAAACAATGGTAATCAAAATGGAACCCCTTCTAATATTAATATAATGAGGGAACAATGATGTTAAATCATTGGCTCCAGTGATAACGTTTGCGGATAAATTGGTACCAATTTGAGCAATACACCAAGCAGCACTGACAAAGAACGCAGCAGCACGTCCTTTGGATCCGGTTGCAGTCCACTGAAGGGCAAAATCAGCAGGGTCCCACAGGTAACTACCATAGGCCATTTTACTGGCAGAGGTGGCAATAATGGCCATCATGGTAACAAACGTAGCCCATAGTGGAATGACAACAACCTGAGCATATTGGCCCTTTGAACCATCTTTCATATATCTTAGATGAAGAAGAAACAACAGAAGAAGATATCTTAGATGATGATGTAGAAATTGGGACCTCGACGGTGACAACCCATTCTGTTGTCGTCATTGTAGTTGTTTCTGTGTTTCCAGCAGTATTATATGTCGTGACAACCTCTGTGAATGTTGAGAGACCTGTAATTGTGGTGGCAGCTGAAATTGATAAAGAAGTAGTAATAGTGCTGGTTGCATCCGGAGTAGCAAGAGTTAAGAGCCAGAAAGAGACACCAGCATCTGCTGTAACAGAAGCACCGACCGTACTTGTGGAGCTGCCAGTCCATTCAGTGTAAGTGGTGGCAGTTGGGTATGGCTCTGAAATAACAATAATAGTAGTAACAGTACCACCAAATAAAGGTGAGGTTGAAGTTGTGCTTGTAATGGGTGAGATAATGCTAGATACACTAGTGACGGAAATCGATACTGATGTGGATGCAGTGACGGAAGAAGCAGTACAACTGGAAGCAACCTCGTCGGCTGGAAGATTGTAGACAAGTGAACCAATTTCCACGTATTTTGAGTCTGGTGTTTCAACAGACCAATCCATGACAGCACCAAAAAGATTGTTAATCATGACAATTCTAATAGGGAAAAATGTGTCTTCGGTAAGGTAGACAGCAGCTACACCATTGGCAACATCCCACTCAAAAACGTCATATACACCTATAGCATAATCAG